>QVRM01002452.1:12500-102500 GCA_003439945.1 Dermanyssus gallinae | reverse complement strand
TGAGTTGCGCCGACTTCCTCGCCTTTCATTTTTTCAAGGTTGCGCTACACTTGAGCTACCGAATCGGCTTTTTATCAAAATGGCCGGCACATACGCATATCGCTCACCTTTGCCAATAGCCACCTTCATTGGCGATAAGATGAATATTTGAACACTCAGCAGACGTCGTTATAAGCAGTACAGAAACCCTTAGAAACCCGAAGAGGCACTTCGATGGAAGCCTGCTGTGTCACGGGAGATCTTCTTCATATTCCAGATGCGCGTCTGCTGAGCGCGGTAGGCATTTGGCTTGAAGTAAAAGAACAACCACTTCTTGCGAAGTTGGCATACACTCGTTTCACCTTGACTAACGGTGAACGGTATCTAATGGATCAAATCGCCAGTTACGGTTACGCGCGGTTTCAGCCTACTACGTGCGGCCATTAGCACGTGAGGCGACCTGCGAACAGTGTAGGACTGTTCTGACGACCATCAAGATATTGATCGCCCGATGGTCGTTAACGCCATCGCGATGGTTCAACCGAATGAAACATATGTTCCTGTCTCTGTCTAACTACTTCGGGTACTGGTTATGCAGGTGCGAAACTCGTACTTTTTGTGAAAAATAGCATTTAAATTATATATATATATATATATATATATATATTGGGCAATAAAGCTTGCACCACTTGGCCAGGTAACTTAAGGCTATCATTACTTTTATTTATGTGATCGTCTGAGTTTACAGCCGTAAAAATCGAATACATTTTATTGGATTATTACTACTCTTCATGATTCTTGTTCGACTATTACAAATATAAGGTGTAAACGTTTGTCCGACCTCTATATTTACTAGCTTCGTCGCAGGCACTTAGTTATTCTAGGTGCGTCGACTCGAAAAGTGCTTTTGAGGTGTGATTAAGTCAAAATTCCGAGACTGTTCGGCCATGCGTGAAGTGTTGTTTGTGGATGCATACTTATTAGACTTTTATTGTTTTATAAACTAACCATAGTTTGAGAAAGAAGTTTTGCCTCACCAGCGCCTCATCGTACACGCAGTTTTAAATCTGTTTCAGCACTAAAATTCAAATCTATAACACTAATTCTTTAAAAGCTAATATGGTCTCATGATATAGAGCGGTGGCTGCCCAGTACTTTCTAATAGTTTAATAATATTTATAACTAAGATAGAAACACGTAGAAACACGGCATTCAAGTCTAGATGGAGGCCCTTATCCTCGCACCTGAAGTCAACCTGGTGAAGCACGCAGCGTGTGGTGGTGCCTGACGTGGTGCAGTGCTCATGCTTTCTTTTCCAAAAATGAAAAACAGGTGAAAAGTATTCGATTTGACTTACTCAAGACCGCAAAAGAGCGCTTGAAGCAGTCAAGGCGGAACTGAAAATAACGGAAAATCGCAATTTGGAAGTGGCTTCGATGCAAGAAGCCACTATCTTAAAGAAATTATAGAAATGTGTTGACGTAACGTCGAAATCTAAACAGTGATCCTACTTTTAAAAGAAAAACCGACCTCCACTTTTTATTTAACTGTATTATGGGAATCGCAAAAGCATAGCTGGGCCTCTACATATACATCTTAAAATATTCAATACATACATATCTATTTCTAAATATCCATATTCTACTTGGTAGCTTGCGTGGGAGTCTGTGCCAATCTTCTATGCCAATGACAAGGTATGTAATTTTCATAGAGAACTGACACAGCCTCATGTGCAAGCTTTTCAACGAGAATATTGTTATCATATTGAACATTAACGATTCGAACATCTAGTGAAATTCGTAACGTACATGAATAGCACTTGGGGAGGCCATTAGCGGAAAGACGTGCAACTAACCGTTTGAGTCGTGAACCTGGGAAGCGACCTAGGAATGCGTACAGTCCCAGCTAGACATCCCCTTGAGAAGTCTACCTGACTAGCAATGAGAACAGAGGGCCAACGGGACACTGTGCTGTTGCGTCTAGCTGTGACGTTTATGTAGGCTTGTGGGTACGACCGGCGCAACAGTCAATATGCGCTTCTGCACGAAAGGAGGAGGCGGACGAAGAAGAATACAAATACTAAGCGCAATCAGCCTTCAACCGGGAGTAAGGGCTAGAACGTGGTTCTTCAGGCGCTTGGCTGCTACAATGTTCAAGGCCATCGGTGCATCAATTTAAACTATGAGTAGAATATATGATTGTGGCATCCATACATTGTGGATTGGTTAGTTAACCCATCCGTTTGAGGCAAGTACTCCTTTTTACTCGATGGTCTGACTGGTATAGGTGACATGGTTTACCTGCCAATCGTGTAAACGGACTTCTTGTCATCGAAAAAGAGTCACAGGATAAATTTCATATGATGTTTCTGCGCGACCCCTGCGTGCAACACGTGTGATTATGGACTCTACTAAAGTACCTTTGCACGTACCGCGTATGAATAGCCGGCAACGGCTTCATCTGTAAATTACCAATAATGATTGATTCTAGCGTGTGTCCGAAGTAACCGAAAGGAAGAATCGTGCGCTTGACATAAGCACTAAGTTTACTTGGTTTACTAATTTGCTGCGCTGTAAAACTTGTTAATGAAGTATGCATGCGTAAATTGTTATGCAAGGTAATAATAACCTTGCCACGAAGCCATCTTGCGTATACTACGCAGCTGTATGTACATAGCGTTAATGCACATTCAATTACGGCTGTATGCCTTTCCACACGGAAAGGTATACATACGCAAAGCTACACGCATATGTACGTATCAAAGACGTTCATTCACCCGAGGCGGATCAGGCCACGTGCAGGCTGGTGCACGCGAAGACACGATGCCTGCCGATGAGATCCTGCCTCTCTGCAGTCGCTGGTAGTCAAGAGGATCGTCCTATTGACCAATTAGCTGTTCGTGTCTATGTAGTATGTTAGCTAATTTTCTTTCGATATTCTGCTCCTTTTTCTTCTTTGTTTTGTGCTGCTGCTTCCAGTGTCGGTAGATCTCTATGTATCTCTCTTTCTCGATATTTTATCTCTCTCTCTTTCTTTATTTCTCTTGATCGAGCATTATCTGCCTATTTCTCGCTATAGCTCGAGCTGTTTGTCCTAAATCGCCTTAGGTTTTCCGGGATGGCAAGAAGAGGCCAACGCTCTAGTCGGGCTAAACCGGTCGGCACTCGGAACCCCCAAGCTCGCTGCACTCCCGACAATGAGCTAAGTTACTCTACACAGCAACTGTCCTTAGTTTCTGACCCTCGTGGTGACCTCGTACTGCTCGCTCGGACAGCAGGTGTCCTCGGTTGGCTGCTCTCCGTTCGTCTGGACGCATTCCGTTCGTTGCACAACGTTTTCTACTTCTCTTCCCGCACCCCCCTAGGTCCCCAAGAAGTGAAAGCCTAACCCACTGGACAGCGTACTTCTCCCCTGCTTCTTGACCACTCGCTTACGTAAGCGACGCCGGTGACGACTTCCGTCAACGAACTTGAGAAAAGATGAAACCTTTACGCTTCGCTTTCCACACTTCTTTTCCGAGAGGTCAGTCGGCAGGGTTAATTATTAGCGAATAACCCGCTCAGACTTGTGTGTGTGTGTCTATGGTGTGTTTGTGTATATTTAGATACATATACTCATATACATGGTCAAAAAAAGAAATCAAGGAATCTTACTATAAATATATAATTAAAAAAAAATTATGTTATGTGCACACAACGGAATTGCGGATACCGGTTTGACAGCCAAAATATAATTCGACCGACTCCAGCGTAGCTACACACTCACTTCAAAATGGTAGTGATAAACTGCCTGGCACTAAAGCTTTCGAAAGCGGGTCTATTTTACGAGTGGCGCAAACGTAGAGGTATCTAAAGTCGCAAAGCAGTTATTTGAGTAAACGGGGATATCATATGTCAAGAATAGTTCACGCGATATGTGTGTTCAAGTGTAGCACACCCCGCTGGCAAGGACAAATTGTTGATATACGTTCATACACCGCGCTGCTTTCTTTTGCAGTCAGCCGATACAGTGGTACACTGGTTAGACCAGAAAACAGCTGACCATAGCTGATTTCCAGATAAGCGATTAGCAGGCCAACGCGACGAGTCGCGGACGATGACGACGACGACGAAATCTTCCCGCAGCCGTGGTGACACCGAACTTACCGCCGGCACGCGACACCGTGACAAATGGCTCTGGGCCCAAGTATGTAGATACATTATGTGTGCATGTCGATTGAGCCGCGTTGGAAACATGCTTATACTACTGCCCGTTGACTTGATTGACCAAATGATTGGCTAACTACTTGCTAGTGGTCATGTTGTGTTATGACCACAACTAAAACAGCAGCAGTGTTACTATGGTTAACTTCCTCATCATTTCCGTGCGATCCGTGTGAGTCCGCGCATGTTGTAACGGACACAACGCGGGCTTTTCCCGCTCAGCAGCAAGGAAAGGAAAGCTAGGCTGGGTCGACGCAAAATAACAAGTCGTTGTTTGCCTTTTCTTCGTACTCGAACCAGCTGTGTCTCGTATCGATGTCTCAGGCAGCATACTTCGCTCGCCGGCATATACCGCTCTTACGGAAGCCTGCGTCGTCCACTCCAGTGGCCGCGATCCTCGTAGTCCAGGGTAAAGGATAGAGGGAGAAGACTCTAAGAAGAGACGGGGATCTCGTGCTGTCAGCGCTTCTTCGGTTGGTCGTGACTCGGCAGTGGTCGTAGCGGTAGTGGCGTGGTGGTGATTAGTAGTCGATAGATGGACTGGAATGAGCTGGATTCCCTCCCACCCACTTACTAGGTGCTAGACGAAGGAGTAGCCATCAAACTGGGTCGGAGTCTAACCAGGACAGCCTCCTGCTGACAGGCCGAAACAGCCGCCGCATTTACAAAACCAAAGTAAACTACAACAACAACAACAAACACAACAATAGCAATTGTAGTAACAACATTGGCAATGCTCAAACAACAGCCAGGCGACGCATCAGAGAGCATGCAGTCTTTGAGCCTGCCGGAGAACTAAAGCAACTGTGCAAAAGTTGAAGGGGTGGGTCACCCCTTCAACGGACGTCGCTGAGGAAGGAGAGCTAATTTTATTATTATTATTATTATTATTATTATTATTATTATTATTATTATTATTATTATTATTATTATTATTATTATTATTATTATTATTATTATTATTATTATTATTATCATCATCATCATCAATATCTCAATTTATTTTATGCGCGACTGGACGTGAACGTGCTGCTAAACACACAGTTAGCTGGGAACAGAGCCGCATAGGCTTAAGTCAGCCTTCTTATGGCCTTCTTTTGCTTGTCGTGTCAGGTCAGACAGCGATCAGGCTGTGGTCGAACCAACAACAAGACGCCTGTCTAGGCGGTTGCTCGGGCAAACAGCCTACACTGGCGAATGGGCGGGCCGAGGAAGGGGCCACATTCGTAATCCTGCTATTCTGTATATATATATATATATATATATAAATATATAATAAAGGGAATAATGAGCAAAGGAGACAGAAAGGTAAAACGTGGGACATAGAGGAGCTAGAGAGGCATGTATTGTCGGAGGCATGTTTACATACAGGCGAGGCGGCCCATCTGTTTGATAGCTGTCAGCATTTTGCTACCGTAGTCGCCGCAGCACGCTGTATTGCAGTGCTGTATGTAACGGATGGCGAGACGCTTTGTCGTCGATCTTCCTCGTCCGCGACTGACCTACCAAACTAAACAGTTGCCTTTCCACCCCCAGTGACTCGAAGACGAAACGCAGACACTGGGAGGGCGCTCTGTTTGAGTCGCTTATCATATATATATATATATATATATATATATATATATATATATATATATATATATATATATATATATAATGATCTCCTAAGTGTGGCGATTAAACAACAGCTATACATGAAATGCCATAAGTTTATCCCAACACAATTATGATTTCATCAAAGTGTGAATATGCCGTGTATTGTATGTATATAATCTTTCTCTTTAACAACAATAATAATAATAATAATGAGGAAAATGTAGTTCAGCCAACAGCAACGATGAAAGACCTGCGACCTGCTGATTTATGAAACTTAGGCAATGCCATAGAGCCGTTCCATTGTATCGATTTTTGGAACCATGATGAATATACATGCAGTGCACCTACTAAACTCGGACAAACTGTGGCTGCTAGTAAAATCGTCATACTCTTGCTACTAGGCACATAAAACGATAATTTTGAACGCGTTGTGTTTGTTCACCAACTCTTTGCGCATCTGTCTACTCAATGTTTCCGCCGTTTGCTTCAATAACTACGCTAAGCCTAGGCTGAAACTGCGCACATGCACGTTGAATTGTGTCCGGGATAATCTCTCAAATGCTGAAAAAATGGCAGCGCGCAGTGCTGATTATTAGAAGTTTGCTAAAATACGCCCCCCCCACCCACACAAACAAATCTAGACAGTTTGATGGTGGCCAAAAGTTTGTTGACCAGAACAGGTCGAAATGTCTAACCAGTTCTGCACTAAATGGATCGTGTGAGCGTATGCGCCGTCTTGCTGGAATACGTACGGCCTTCCAGTCGACACGCGAAGGCTAATCTTCGGCTTCACAACAGCTATCAGAACTTGTTGGTAGACTTCCGCTATGATCATTGCACCCTATTCAGAGAAGTGTGGAGGAATAACGTTCCCTTCATTTGATTGAACTGACACCATACTTAACACCTGCACCCCGGCCGAAAACTTGGTCGTTCCTATCACAAGTACCTCCTCTGGCCAGTGACGGAGCCACCGGTCATTTCTCTTCTCTAATTTAGCCAAATCAACCATAAAAAAATTCATCCGAGAAAAACCGAAGACGCCCGTCAGCTTCATGTTTTAGCAAACACAAAAGCAACTCAGAGCGAACCAGAGTCTGGTGACTTTGGTCTCGTCAGACAGAGCACTTGTCGAACATTTCGTGCATTTGAAACGTAGTGCAAATCCTCCTTTGGAGTCTTCGACGCATTGTGCCGTCACTCACGCCTAATAGATCCGCATGTTTCCTCAAGTGCCATTTTACCGTCTGCTGGTGGCGTGCAAGTTTCTCCGGATTTAGCTCGTGCACCCGTATTTGTGAATGTGTGTTTCTCCTCTGCGCGCAATATGTAAACCAACCATCAGTCAATAAAACTAAGTAACAAGATAATTGCACACATCCAAAAACGCCACGCTTGTTCAGGCGCTATTAAAGCATACTTTTTCATGGACAATATGTAATATAATTACTTAATATAATTACTTAACTAGTTTTCGGTCAGACCCTTAAAGCGCACTTTAGTGCGCAATAAAATCGAAGATATTAGAAAGCCGTAGTTTGACAAGCTTAGAGTTTCTGTCTGTCGCTAGCCTTTTTTTTTTTTTTTTTTTTTTTTTATAGGACTAACTGGGAAATGCGGTACGCACACACGGACACCACCGCAGGAAACTCGTCTGCAAGTGTGGGCCGGTAGTGTGGGGCTCCAACCCACTAAAAACCAGTCATGTCCTAATCCCCCAATCGATCGGGAACTGCATAAGCATAACTTCAAACGATCGAAGGGGGAGAGTAGTTTAAGCATTTAGCTATCCCGGGATGCCCCGCGGGATGATGTCGTACAGTAACGGTTTTTCTTCTCCTTGGCGCGCATGATGTTTTCCATAATGCTTGCAATGCTAGTCCAGTCGTCGCGTGACTTAATCATAAGCTGTATGATCGTTCCAAGGGTGCCGTCTTCAGCCCTAGGTAGACCCGCACGCTGAGCGGCCCATTCCGGGCACCACAAAATTGTATGTTCAGGCGTATCCTCTGGTTCGCTTTGGCAGTACTTGCAGACAGGAGATGTGGTTTTCCCAATTCTGAACAAGTATGACTGGAAGTCACCGTGTCCTGTAACGACCTGAGTGATGTAGAACGTCAACTCGCCACCTGGCCGGTACATCCAGGCCCTGATATCCGGGATCAGAGTCCTTACCCGGTACCCGGGCGCTCCGTCCTGAATGGAATCCCATTCGACCTGCCAAATGTCAAGTGTGATATTCCTTTCCTCCGCCTTTTCCTTTTTCGGGTCTTCCCATAAGCGGCGTCGTTCATTTGCTTTTAGGTCCCAGGGGACTGTGCTAGCCAGAACAAGAATGGCCGCTGTGCTGACTGTTCTATAGGCCATCGTGATACGCAGAGCAGCCACTCTTTGGGCTTTGCGCAGCGTTGCCCTATTGTTGGCTGTAGACAGTGTGGTTGACGGCCACACCGGAGCTGCAAATAAAACTATGGACTCAGCTACCGACATAATAAGGCGTCTTCTTGACTCCCGTGGGCCATAGTTGTTTGGCATCAGCCGGGCTATCTTGTGTGAGACCTTAGTAGCCTTTTCTGCTGCAAGACGTATGTGAGGTGTGCCCCGTAGTCCCCTGTCTAGGTGCATTCCAAGATAGCGGGCGGTGTTGACAATCTTGATCTCCTGGTCGTCTAGGATTAGTTTCAAGGAGGTGCACTTCCTTGGCCCGATTAGGAGGATGCCCTCGCTTTTATTCGGCGCCAGTGTCAGGCCAACCCCCTTCATCCAGCCAGCGATCTCAGCCAGGGCGTCATTAGCTCTCAGTTCTAGTTGCTGGGGTGAGCGGGCCTGGACCACAACTGCGAGGTCGTCCGCATATGCCAGCAGTTCAGTGTCCTCTGGAAGGTCGTCTAAACGTAAGACGTCATCGTACGCCAGGTTCCATAGAAGGGGTCCTAGGATCGAGCCCTGGGGAACCCCGGCCGTCATGTCGAACTCGAAACCCTCACTGACTATGCGCCTCTCGCTCAGGTAGGACGAGATTGCTCGGCGCAGGTAGGGCGGGACTCCCTTCTTGAGTAGTGTGTCCAAGATTACCTTCCAGGGCAGGCTGTTGAATGCGTTTTTAACGTCCAGCAAAACAACCAGTAGCAAGCCTCTAGTACGAGGCGGGGACTGGCGCAGGGCTTCCGCCTTAGTAACCACCTGCTCTATCGCTGATAGGACTGATCGGCCCTTCCGGAATCCGTATTGTGTTGGCGAGAGGAGGCCGTGCTCTTCTGCAAAGCACCGCACGCGGGACTCTAATATTGATTCTATGCCTTTGGCTAGCGTGCTGACCAGGCAGATTGGCCTATAGGAGTCAATCCCTTTCGGGATGAGTACCAGATCCGCTTTCTTCCAGGCCATGGGGAAGGAGCCGCTGCGGAGTATTTGGGTGGCTACAGTGGCCACTACGTCAGGAAATTCTTTAAAGAGTACTTTCGTGGCCGAGACCGGAATGCCATCTGGGCCTGGTGCCTTACCGGCCTTCAATCTTTCCCCCGCAGCGAGTACCTCTGCCGGGGTCACCTCTGGGACATAATCCTCGGCCGTTACTACTTCATACAATAACCGGTCGAATGAAGGATGTTGAGGGAAAAGCTTGTTAATTACTCGGACACGTTCATCAGGGGAAAGATTTGCCTTTTTTCTGATTCCTGGTACGCCACGTATCAGCTTGTAGGGCCGGCCCCATGGGTCCTCCTCTAGCTCAGATAAGAACTCCCTCCAGCAGCGATATTTGCTCTCCATTATAGCTTTGCGTAGACAAGCCCTGAGGCGCTTAAAATCACAATAAAGGTGTACGACACAAGCCTCATCTATGTTGCTGCGCCTTGCCCTGGTGGCTTTTCTTCTGGCCCAGATGCAGCGTCTACGGGCCAACGCAATTTCCTCGTTCCACCAGTATTTTGGTAAGACTAACCGGTAGCGCATAGAGTGTCCGCGGTCTTTGAACGGCTCGCTACAGACCTCTTGCAGAATTTTTTGCAAGTCCTGGGCGCACTGGGGTTTCCCTCTTGAGTCTAAAATCTTTGTCAGCTTGGCCCGGAGCGTTTTGTTATCTTGCGTCTTCCACTTCGGTGTCCTTGTTAAAAACGGAGAGGGTGTTAAAGTGGTTGTTTTACTGACGTCATATTCTATACAGTAGTGGTCGCTAAGATTTTCTTCGTCAAGCAGTACGGTCCAGTTTAAAATTTTAAAAGCATGCTCGCGTTTGCAGATTGTCAGGTCTATGTGCGATTCCATTCCCCGGCGGTGGAAGGTAGGATTCGAGCCCTTGTTCAGGACAACCATGTCCCCCGCCGCTAGCCATTCTAGCAGCACTGTACCTCTTCTGTTAGTGTTGGTAGACCCCCAAGTGGTTGAAGCAGCATTAAAATCTCCAGAAAAAACTACCAGTGGCAGTGAGCAGCTCTTAGCTGAACACTCCATGTCTTGTAGCATTCCTACGAGGTCCTCGAGCGTTCCGTTAGGGCTGCTATAACATGAGTAAAAGCGGCCAATCCCGTCTATGTCAATCCACGAGAAAGATGAAGCCGCACCTCTGCCGGTTTCTCGGTAGCAGTTTAACGTGTTTTGAATTATACACGTGTTTCTACGGTCGTCTACCACCCATGTTGACAGGTTTCTTTCAGCCAGTTTAACGTTTGGCTCACTTATAAGAGAGATAGCCGCTCCTCTTCTCGTCGCAATCTCATCTAGCATTAGATGGGATGATCGACTTCTATTGCAGTTTACTTGAATCACTTTAAGTTTCGTCATTGGAATTTTGAGACTTAGCAGCCCGTTGGTCCACTGGCGGTGACCGTATAGTCCTCTTTCGCGAGGGTTGTCTAAAACCCTCGTCATCTTCAACAGGCGCGTTTACTATGTGATCTGGGTCATCTTGGGCGTTGTTCGGTGGGGATTTCGGGTGGGCAGTCGGGTCTCGGAGAGCTGCGACGGTAACCCGAGGCGCGGAGACTAGGCCCGCGCCGTCTCGTTCGCGCCTGGCCTCTGTTATTTTAGCCCGGTAGTTTGGGCATGCGGAGGAGTTGGCAGCGTGTCCGGCAACTCCACAGTTATAGCACGAGGGGTCCTTTGTGCATCCATTTGAGACGTGACCCAGTTCGCCGCATTTGTGGCAGCGTTTGGTTGCCACCAACTCAAACGTGCATGTCCGTGCCTGGTGCCCAACTCTTTGGCATCTCTGGCATGTGGGCACATTAACCCACTCGGAAATTGGGCAAGACGCCCAACCAATTTGGACTTTTCCTGTCTCCGCCAGCTTCGCGGTGTCGGTATGGTTTAGCCGAACCACGGCCGACCATCGGTCACGGAACCCCTTTTGAGGCTTCTCAACCACAAGCGGGGCAGCACTGCCTACAATCTGCCTTAGCGCGTGCTCAACATCTTCTTGCGTCGTTCCTTCAAGCAAGTCTCTTATTATAAACCTGCGCAGTGTTGATATATCCCGGGAGGCCTGTGCACCCCCCTTGGTCGTAAGGGCCTCTAAGAAAGACTCGGTGGCACCCTCTGCGGTTTCTGCAACTGTCAATCGCATGTCACCGCTAGCTAAACGTTGGACCCTTGTAACTTTGACGTTGTAGTCTGTCGGGTCGACCGTGCTGCCGAGACGCTTGAGCGTGTCAGCGTAAGAGACACCTTTCTCCCGTTGAAGAAGAATCGAGGTGCCGCTTGGTGCCCTCATGGCTCTTCTCGCCTGTTGCGTTGTGTCTCTCTTCTTGTTTCTCCCTTGGGTGACCGCAATCTGAACGTTGCGCTTTCGTGCAATTAATTCAAGGAGCTTATTGACCGCCTTGGCTTCTCCCTGGCTCGTCATATAGCAAGAGATAGGCCCCGTCTCGTGCAGCGCTTCGTATTTTTCTTGGATCTCTATTGCCTTTGCGACCGCTTTCTCAATCATAACGCCATCATCCCACTGCGTAGAGTCCTTTGGCAGACGGATCGCCACTAACGCACGTGCACTGGGAAGCCCATCGTCACCCGTCTCTTGAATTATTCGCGAGAGCACCATACCGATATTTTTACCCTGTTCCCCGGCTATTCCTTGGAACTGGTTTGCCATATTTCTCCAAGTGACGGAGTCGGCCGAGTCTTCCTCCCGGGCAATAAGGATCCGGAGAGGACTCTCCCTTAGAATGCTTGCTTTGAGGTAGGAGACGTTGTTGTACGCACCCTCTGGCCATTCCCTCGATAAGAGGTCTTTTAGGTCATCTGCGGTTTCGCAACGCGCGATCAAGTCGTTTATGCCTTTTATCTGTCGACTGTCTTTGCCGGTCTGTTTCTTCGCAGCTTGTTTCCGTTCCTCGGAACGTCTTGCCTTTTCTTTCCGTATTACATCTCTTGTTAAGAACCTTAACTGTTCCATTGAATTCTTGAGTACGATTTGCATGTTCTTGGTACTTGAAGTGACCTTGTACATGTCTTCGATCAGCCCCATCATTTTGGCCAATTGGCACAAAAGTGGATCTTTCTTGTCTTCCTTCTCTAGTTCTAGTTCAGAGTCAGCATCCTCCACTGCTACTGGCTCATCGCCATGTTCCTTGTCCGGCTGTGGATCCTGGTTTTTGCCCAAATCAGCGCCCTTGTCCTTATCTGGCTGGGCTCCCTGCCCTTTATCTGGCAGAATGCCCTGCCCCTTGTCCGGCTCCTTGCACGGAGGGGTACGGCTCAAAAACATCTCGCTGTTTGCGTGAAACACCCTTAATAAAAATAATATTAATAATGATATTTATTTAAAGAAAAAAAAAAAAAAAAAAAAAAAAAAAAAAGTCACTCCCAGGATTTGAACCCTGGAAATCGCTTTCATAGGCAGGGGTGTTAGCTACTTAGCTACCGGACCGCTTGCCTAAATACGCCTGCGCCGATACTATCGGCAACCAAAAAAAAATAATAATAATAACTAAGCGCTCTTGCGCATATCGGTATAAACAATGAAAGCGACGAGAGCGACGACGACGATGACGATGATGACACTTCACGGTGACACAGTGACAGTTAGCCGGACTGATGACGATTACTGACACGATAACAGTCGTACACTACGCCGGCCGTCTCACTGTAGCAGCACCAGCACTACTTGCACCGCACAGCTGATTTTCCTGGCCGCACAACTGACATATGGAATGTCTCGCAACTGAGTCACAAATTAATAACTGGGACACAAGTGGCAGATGCACAGGGGTGCTCTAGACCACTTTTCGGTTGACTGACAACAGAAACCGGGCTGACAACTGCTCTGTACTAAGATTTTGCAATCTTTTCCGAGAGCTCCACCAAACCCGACCGCTGTGTTCGAAAACGAAACCACTCTAAATCTGTCGCTAGCCTAGACCATGGGGTCTTGCCGATACTCAAATGTCTAACCCTTTACAAACTAATGCGAGCCCTACTGACGAAAACGTAGTAACGACATAATTGCTTAGCACCGTACTGAAATTACTTGTGGACATAGGTAGAGGACCTTTACAGCGTACGGCTTCCGCTGCTTATGTTTAGCTCCCTTCGTTCCCCAAGTGTGCGGTCTACGAAGAAGTGCTCTGTTGACACACAATTAGTTGACGGCCGACTGCTGCAAGCTACGGCTCCTTGCCGCCATTGTAAGCGTGGCTGAGAAAACGCTCCTTGCTCTTGGAGGCTGAGAGTGATGCTTAGTAACGACAAACACAATTACACACCTATTGTTGTCTTTTCTCCTATCTCTCTCTTCACACATATATATATATATATATATATATATATATATGATACTTTTTCTTATAGCTAACGCGTAAATATTCAGAACACCTCCCATTAATTACCAGTACATTATAGCAGACGTCGTAATTTACCTCCTTTTTTGAAATTCTTCAGAAGAACAATTAATTATCGGAGCAAGTATCGACAGCTAAGACCAGTAGTGCCGGGCTGCACATTGCATCGGTTGACATCAGAATACGCATAAGGCGGCAGCCATACAGCACCAGAATTGCTACTGGTCATCATCTGGCAATCATTTGAAGCGGTCAGGGTTTTCACCTGAGCGCGTAATTGAGTTACTATTTTACTTGTGTAGATATAGATGCATTACATAGGCATCTCATTGCGACGGCTCAATACGATGTCTTTCTGCGCTCAAACTAACAAGTAAGGTCTTTAACTCCACACATACTATTTGGCATATTCTTAGTAGTGCGAAAATAGTTTAACAAGATGCTGCCTATATTCACAAACACCTTGCTACCTACATCAGCAAAACAAGCAAACGGGATTAGATCGGTATCGGCAGCAGATGGCCGGGCAGTATCAAAGGGAGCATCACTGAATTGTCAAATAAAGCCCAGAACAGGTGATCAATGAAGTATGCGTACGGTAGTGTCACGTATCTTCCTTTGCATTGTATAATACTGTCCGTCTACGGCTAACTCTAACAATACATTGAGCTGGTGGAAGTGGTCTACATAATACAAAACAGTGTCTATGTTTACCATATAGTTATGTAAGCGTATATATCTCTCCTAAGTATAATAGCAAGTGAGAAGTGAAAGACTGTGAGCGTGGTGTATTGGAGATTAAGCGACATGTGGCAACTCCGTAAGGGGGCCCGCTAACCCGCGTCTCGTTTATCCTCCTCCTCGTTGACCTTGTTAGTTTTGTCCGACAGGGTTACTCAAAAAAGCCGTTGTGGTGATATATGTAAATAATCTCGTGGTCGCACACCGCGACCTAGGTGCCACCAAGCGTATTACCTCTATAGTAAAGGCCTTATTTGTTTCTAATGAAACGTAAGATAAACACGAAGAAGACCAAAGCCATGAAATTTAGGCGTAAGGTCCATTAACTGCTCGAGACATTTTACGCTGCTACAGCCAACCGTGGGAGTTTGTTAACTCTTTCCGTACTTTGGCCTTCGTGTATTTCACACATGAGCGACGTTCGCAACGCATATAAACGAAACAGTATGAACAGCTTTTTCTTTTTTTAAAGAAAAGTAGGCAATTAAATATGCAAATTTTAAGATGGGCAGCTTCGAAAGCATATGAGTTGCGCTAGAATCGAACCCGCGATTACAGAATTAGAGTCGTCGGACCGTCATCCCGACCACTTTTATATGGTCAACTGCTTCTCTTGCTGGACACCCCCCACCGTGCGCCCGGTTTGCGGTAGGTGAATTTCTTTGTGCTTCAGCTATGTTTAGAACTTTGCTGATAGCCGAATGTGTGGAGTGTCCGGCGCGGAAATCATGCTAGTTTTTCGATAGCGCGTTCTTGTCTTCTAATTCTGCAACTAGTCGCCCGTTGATAATGTGCTCAGCTGCCTTGAATGGGCAGAAGAGCATGCTTATAGGGCGGTATGCTGAGGGGACTCCTTGTGGCTTGCCGGATTTCGGAATAAGGGTTAGATGTGCCGTTTTTCAAGCCTTAGGATAATCTCCGTTGGTGATAATTGTGTCCATCATGCGTTTGAATAACTTTGGAGTGGTCCTTTAGGAGAAAGCGTACTGCTTGAGGGGGGACAGCATCTGGGCTCGGTGCTTTTCTTGGCCGTATGCGTTCAGCCACGATTCTAATATCTTGGATTGAGATTGGTTTGAAGGTAAGGGTTAAAGTTTTTTCAAAGAGTACCGGCTCTGGCGGGAACCTTTTTGCAAAAAGAGCGCATTTAAATTCGGTCGCGCCACTTTTACTTGTACAGGCGGCTGTACGTGGCGCATTTTGTTTCGCACGAGCGTGTACCCTTTGTCCCAGAAGTTTTCTTCGACCTCCTCACCTAAAGAGTTACAGTGGTCTTTTTTACTATACTTAATGGCCTTATGGAGAGCTCTTCGTGTTTCTTTGTATTCCTCCCAAAAATAGGCGATAGGTTCTGGTCGGTGTCTTGCTCTGGGGTGCGTACATACTCGTCGTAGGCTGTAGCAGGCCCTTCACTTTTTGGCAATCTGACTATTCCACCAGTAGCACGGTGCACGATTGGATATCTTGGGACGTCTCAACCCTACCGCCGTAACGTACGGACGTGTTTTGTAAGTGCTTCGTGATGAAGGGTGATAATGGGAGCCTGTCGCATCGCAGGAAACGCAATCACCACCCCCGACACCTCAGGCCTGCACCGAGGTCCAGACTACACGCCCACGACAGCAGCGACTTCTCGGATGAGAAATTTCTAGCTTCGTGCTTTCGAACACTTAGTGTAACAGGCGGCAATCCGGACACCGTTTCGTGCAGATTCGAATTGCCGCCACGTACAATACGAAACACCGCCGCGTACAACAACTCGAACGGCGCCACGTGCGCGAGAACTCCCAGAGCGGAAGGGCGCCGACAATTTAAACGTCGAAAAACGACTTCATGTGGACAGAGTAGCAGGTGCGGGTACTAATACTTGCACATTAGCTGACTGAAGGACGGAAGTATCCGAGCGCGGGCCGGGGCCTCAAGACTTGAGCCCTCTGAGATGGCCGCTGGCTGCCCGACGGGGCCCTCAGCTACTCAAGAGTCCGGTGACCAGGCACTCGCTAGCATGCTTGAGGTATCATGAAGACCTGCGTCACAACTCACTAGGCCTTCGCCTAACAATGTAGACAAGAAGGACTCACAGCTTCTACTGACGTCAGTGGCTGACATAGAAAAACTAGTCAGCAAACACCCGACTACGCACCTGCAATCTCTAAAGCAGTAGTAGCCATGGGCCTGAATATACGTGAAATGTGCCGTAGAGCGCTTGAAGTAGGTTTCACTCTCCGTGCCCGCGCATTCGCCATCTTCTTTTTCTCTTGTTATCGCCAAATCCTCATGCCACTTTTCATAAAAAGAACGCATGTTAATGAATACCGTTATATGTATATATGTTGTTTGTGCCCTCCGCGGTGCCGAACAGCCTCGTGCTCAGATTGCAAATTTCTTTGTCTCTCTATGGACAGTTCAGCCGGCGAATCGCAGACAATTACACGGTAGCAGAAAACATGGGAAAAAAGAAGAATATTAACGACACAGTCTAACAACGAATATCTGAGAATCGGTCTATCTCGATCAGCATCCTCGCGCATGAATTTAACATGGCTATACATACTACGCACATGCTTGTTCATGAGCGCATCAGGCTTTTCTTCAATAAACCACAAATACTCTCTGAAGCCGCAGAAGCCAACACACTTTTGCTCGATGCCATTTGTTCCTTTTAGCTCTGGAACACGAAGCAGCGTGCCGCGAAAATGGCAGGTATATCTGTTTTTATTTAGGTACAAGATCAAAGAGGGGGCGATAAAACATACGCCAATGTTTAAGGTTTCCCCTAAATGTGTATATATATATTACAAGCAATACGCATGTGTCACGCTATACTTGGGCGCATATGATATATGAATGTTTGTATGTGTGTGTCTCCATTTATTTGTATCACGGACCTAACCATCCTATCTCTTCATAATTTACTGCGGTTCCGTACGAACGCTATTGAACGAAACTGGGAACTCTCTCGCGTCTCATCATCATAGGCCGGAGTGTAGGACTCGCCAGGCGAGTTGAGTAGATGATATGAGAACAAGCTTGACTCTACTATAATGCCGACTAACTCTACCACGAACCACCAATAACAATAAAAGCAACAGCAACAGCAACAACAATAGCAACAAGAACAACCGCAACAACAGTCGTATCAACAACGATAACATCAACAACAATAACAACAAAAACAACCACATCAACAACAAGAACAACAACAACAAGAATTCCTACTACGACTACCGCACTTACTAATGACAAGACAATGGGAGCTACCACTCCATAATCCCTTAGGACCTACTCTGGCGTACCCTGACTGGCATCGTAGTAATAGGCACGCGCACGGATAGAGTAACAACGAAACCTTAACACATAGCTCGCACTGGCAGGTAGGCTATCGCCGGCTGGCTTTTTCAGTGCTAACTCACCGTACCGTTACAACGAAAGCAAATCAAGTTCACACTACACTAAAACAATTTAGCCGCGATTTAATTTGCGTAATGTGCGCATTCTACTACGGCGATGAGCCGCGCGTTTAATTGGCATTCGTGACTCGCGTGGATAATAACAAACGGTGGGGACCGCTCAGTCAGAACCATGAAAAAACCTAACGACATGCCTAACGACAACGCCAAAACAGACATTCCGTGGCAAACAAGAGAAGAACAAAAAACAGTTGCTGCATCAATCTATCTGACTGTATGTGTGTGTATAAATGTAAAATGTGCGTACGATATATGATGTATGTATTGGCTCAGTCACAAGGTCCTGTCTGATCCCTAAGGCAAATTTTTGACTTTAATATTATCTCATACGTACGGTGTCATCTCAGTCAGCGAAATAGATATACACCTTCTCGTTCAATATTCTACGTACGGCGTTCTTTTAATAAGAAAATTGAAGACAATGGTTCTGAAGGAATGGATTCCTTCAGAACATGTAATTTTGATGCAAACAATTTGTCAAAAGCTTTCCCAACATACTATTTTCCTTAGAGCGGGGATGAGGTCACTGAGGTCGTCGAACCAAGGCTACTTTTGCTGTAACCATAAGGGAAAGTTCAAAGAGTTATTTTTCAAAAAAACATTTTCAAGTGAGTGAAACAGATAACGCCTGAATGATAAATATAATGGCGACTGTATTGTAATTATGTACCATCTTAAAATGCAAAATTATTGCATAATAAACAATATGTAATATAAACTCTCTAAACAAAGTATATTTTTTTGCCAATAAGATTTCTGAGTGCCATGCTTACTTTACTGACAAAAAACGTCGAGTCTTTTAATTCTAGTCTAGGAATAGCAGTTTTTTTGGTTGATACAAAATATATATATAGTTTGCGACTCTTTCTGCATTTGATTAGTCAGACCAAAAACCTTTCGCACGTGGTTGAGGTCGAGGCGTTGCCCAAAAAACTGTTACCCCGTCTAGTGGTTTGGTGTCTCCAGTAGAGAAATCCGGCGGTTAGAGGATACAAACGGGGCAACATGACCTGAGGGGTCTGCTGAAGGTGCCATTGGTCGTGGCAGACCTTGAGCGTCGACCTCCGCCTTAGACACATGAACGGCTGTAATAGCCAAACTTATCAACAGGGTGCCCGCATTGGCACCGGCGGGGACTGAATAGGTCTGCGCCAAGTCCGAAGCCCACTCCGATACGGGTAGTGTCCTTGTCGAATTGAGTTCCCATTGGAGCGCTTAGAAGTCAATTTAGCTATGAGCCTGAACACCTGGCAGCGACAGACAGCTCTTGGCCTAGCTTCAAAGTCAAGCAGTGGAGAGACGACGTCCCTTGGCCTTGTCATGGTTAGTAGGTCAGGAAAATCCACGCCTCACTTAGATACGGCGATCATTTATATATGGGCGCCACGTGATGTGATCGTTATGTTTGGTCTGTTTATAGTAAAACGATTGTGGCCGTGTGCACTATGAACGAGTGGTGTTCATGGCGTTAAAGCGTGCCGTGTGCGAGTTTTGCCATGGGCGAGCGGTTTGTTGGCACAACGGTTGACTGCCGCTGCTGCTGCTGCTTCCGTAAGACATGCTTGTTTCGCCGATTTCTCAGTACAGGCGAGCCAAAATGCATTTTGCACCGGTGGTCGTTGGTTATGTGTTGTCTGGACATCTAAGTCCACGGAGGCAGCAGCAGCAGCAGAAGCCCGGGGGCGAACGTTCACTAGGCCGTTCGGCGACCGCGTCGTTGTGGTCGTCGTCGTCGTCGTCGTTTGTAATCCGAACACGCTGGCTGGCGTAAGATGGGGCTCTATGGCAGGAGGCGACAAGGCCACGCACAGCTGAGAGAGAGACTGCCGAGCCATCTACCTCTAGTCGCGTTGAAAAAGAGAAACAGAGCGGTTGCAGCCCGCAGCCTCGTAGAAAATAGCAGTTTTCTGCTTGTGTGGGGAGGAGGGTTATTCGTACTGTTGTTTTTGTCGTTATTGTTGTTGTTGTTGCTATTGTTGTTTCTATTGTCGTTGTTGCTGTTGCTGTTGTTGCTGCCCTTATTGCAACTGTCAGTGCTACTGCTACGCGATCGGGACCTCTTCCGGATCTGACATATGCCAGATCGGTAGATTTTTCACCTCAGCCCAACGTTACTAGACATCTACGGCAGTAAATCCGGTTAGACAATCCACTCGTGATGGTGGTGGTGGTGGCAGCAGTTACTACGTCTGCTTCGACTGCTGCTGAGGCTACTGCTGCTGTGATAGTTGGTGCCTGGCGAGGCCAGTAAATTAGATTAGGTAATGTCTAGACCAGAGCAAATAGATACCAAACGGCTCGATCGGCAGCGACGGCACGGCTTCAAAACTGAACGTTCGTGCATTCGTCTTCAAAATGCACACGCACCAAGGAAGTTATACATATGTATGTTTGGCTTGTCCAAGTTATACATATTATGTTTCACTGAACGTTTACATATTCAATTCATATTGCCTTCATCATCTGCCTAGCTGATGATGCACTAATATAACGGGCACTAACTGCACACACGCACAACACTGCACAACACTTAAAACACTGGGTTTCTACCTCGGCAGTATCCGACCGGTTGGTCGGTTCGCCGCCGATGTTGACACACTGTAACGATTGCACGATTCCACAAAACTCGAAATGTTCGACGAATTGTTGGCAGCGGTGTGCTGGTGGGGTTGCACTGGGTCGACACCTTGCTGGCACGATGGTCTGTGCGCTTTCCCGGTCAATTTTGCCGATATTGTTAGTGAACAATACCGATTGGCCGGGAGCGAGCGAAGATGCGACCGTCCGCTGTGGCGGCCGGAGGCAGACTGATTTTAGTATTTTTAGTATTTATTTTACCTTTTACATATGTGTATATGTATATAGAGTAGTACTTTAAAATTGAAAAATTGAACCGACCAAAGTCTACTTTGCTTGTGGTGGAAAATTATGAAAAATATTACGAACTGCTTATGGTGGACAAGCAATATCCTGAAACACTGTATTTACATGGTACCATCGATCTCGTGACGCACGTAAAGTGACCGCAGGTCACCCCCGTTCGGGGAGGCCGTCGACGTCAATAAGAGTCGAAAACGTTGAAGAGTTCGTGGCATCGTTCTCAACAATCGTCCAATTACTAACAGGGAAATAGCTGAGGAATTGGAGATATCTTATGAATCAGCTGTAGCAGTCTTGGTCAATATTTTATGCATCAGAAGACTGGCAGCGGAGTTCGTTCCGAAAATGTTGAATTTCCATCAAATTAACCCCCGTCGGGAAAAGTCTGAATTAAACCTTCAGGCGAGAGCGGAAAACCCTGGATTGCTTCCGAGAGTCACTACAGGAGACGAGTCCAGGGTATATAATTACAACATCGATACCATGCCCCATCCGCCCAATGGTGCTTCAAAGGAGAAGGTTGATTAAAGAAATTCAGACAGAGAATATTTAACTCTAAATTCCTTTTACAAGAGACTCGATTACAAAAGAATCATCTTCCACGAATTTATTTGCCGCCTGGTTCTATGCTTAACAGCAAATACTACCGCTGAATTTTAAGAAGACTGTGCTGAAATGTCCGGCAGAAGAGGTATGAACTCTGGGCGAACAACTTTTCGATCCTCCATCACGACAGCGCACACATCGTTACTAAATCCGGATTAGTTGATGAAAAATTCGATTCTAAATTTTTGCAACCTCTCTGGCTCCTTGCAACTTTTTTATGTTCCCATAGAGAGAAAAATGAAGACACAACGTTTTGGGACTCTAGAAGAGAAAAAGAAGAAATTGCAAAAGTAACTCATCTCGACATTTTAAAATGCGCCTTAAGATATTTCGAAGAGTGATAAAGAAGGTGACACAAGTACATAACAGCGGGCAGAAGTTATTTTCAATGTAACAAAAACACTTTGGAAGATTAAATCAATAGTATGTTATATATATACAGGTAGTTCAACAAGTTCTTAAAATGAGCTTTTTAGAATTCGAATTTTGGCGCGCTTTGACCGCTATTGGAAACGGCAACTTTTCGAATGCTAGCAGTCAAAATATTATGGTGATTGGCCGTTGCGATTTCGTTTGATCGCTTTTCCCGTGCAACGTATCGGCGTGATTTTGAAAAATGGAGAAAAAGAGTTTCGATGGTTATCAAGCATTTTTATTTCAAAGGTTGGAATGCGACCCAAGTGAAAACTGAGTTAGACGAGGTGTACGGTGACTCTGCGCCATGTTTTGCCACTGTTTCCAACTGGATTAATGAGTTAAAAAGAGGTCGCAGGAGCACCGAGAATGAACTACGTTCAGGACGCCCAAAAACGGCAACTGATGAGGAAAACGTGGAAAAAGTGCGGAAAATCGTTGCCGCAGATAAGCGAGTGAATATTAGGGGGATAGCGGAGGCCTTGGGGATCAGTTTGGGTAGAGTGCATTTCATCCTGCACGAAAACTTGAAGATGAAAAAGCTCAGAGCAAAATGGGTGCCGCATTTGCTCAACCAAGGCCAAAAAGACGCGCGTGTTTCCGCTTCACAGCGAAATTTGGCTAAGATGTCGAAAAATCCGTCGGATTTTTGGCGCAGATTCGTGACCGTCGATGAAAGCTGGGTCCATCACTACACTCCCGAGACCCAACAAGCATCTCGTCAATGGTGTGCACCTGGTGAAGGACCTCCGAAGAGGGTGCGGACAACGGCATCGGCCGGAAAGATGATGGCTACGGTTTTTTGGGACCAACGTGGAATAATTCTGGTCGACTACCTTGAGAGCGGTAAAACGATCACGGGAGAATATTATGCAAGACTGTCGGACTGCCTGAAGCAAGAACTCATCGTGAAACGGCCCGCTTTGCAGAAGAAGGTTGTCCTGTTTCACCAGGACAATGCTCCCGCACACAAGTCGCGGCAAGCAACGGCAAAACTGGCCCAACTGAGGTTCGAACTTATTGAACAACCTTCCTTTTCTCCAGACCTGGCCCCCTCTGATTATTTCCTCTTCGGACATTTGAAGAATAGTCTCGGTGGAAAGCGTTTTTCCAGCAATGAAGAGGTTAAGGCTGCTGTCAATGCCTATTTTCAGTCTAAAGACGCGGAATTCTACTCAAGAGATATAAATGCTCTGAAATCTCGGTGGGAAAAGTGTATTGAGCTTCTCGGGGAGTATATCGAATAAGAAAAAATTAAAAACAAGATTTGGAAAATTCTTGGTTTTCATTCTAAGAACTTGTTGAACTACCTGTATATATATATATATAATTTTTTTATGCGAGTTTCTTTCACCACAGATTGATCGATATTACCTAAAACGCATGTTGGCTGATAACATCTTTCTCTGGTGCATGCATCGAACCAGCTTTTATTTCCTTGCATTGTAGTATGTGGTGTGTCGGTACACGTACCACAATATTTACATACACGGTCTATAATTTCAAAGCACTACTCTTCTAGGTATATGTATTGGTGATAGCCATGCCAAGTAAATCTACAGAGTATGCGTCTGTTTGCTTGCATTATCTGCTTCCAACGATCTGTCGTGAATGCAGGACTGTCCGTGAACTTCTTTATGACAAAGTTCAAATTACGCTTTTCTCTGTAAGCGCGATAGTGCTCTACGACCAGCGCGCTAAAATCGTATTTGTCCAGGATAAATTCTTCACCGAAGCTTCGCTCTTGGCACAGTCCAGCGTGAAGGTTATCGATGCGTTGCGCGGCAGTCCAAGCATAAAGTTCACAAAATTAGCCCTTATTTTGTCTATTTCGTACATGTTGTCTAAGGTTAAGTTCGGTACAATGGCTCGAAGGCAGTAAGTTATAATTGTAGCTATCTTTATCTTAAAAAATATCATTCCAGTCCTAGTGTCAATTTGCGTATCATCTCCGAGTAGCGTCATGGCCGATACTGCGTTTGCACGCTTGTTCTCTTTGTACTTTGTAAAAGATAGGCTGGGCGTCAAGGTTACCCCGAGATAGCTAAATTGACTTGCTAAATTGATATTTTAGTTATTGACTCTGATGATATAGTCAAGACTAACGTATCGACTTCCTCGGGAAAATCGGATAATTTTTGTCTTGGATACATTAATTGTCAGCCTATACTGTGCGCACCATTGGCTCATTTCATTCAGGCAAAACTGTATATGTAGTCTTGACTTGGCTCTTATGATAGAATCGTTAGCGTAGAATACATGTTGGGCTTTAGCTGTTCGAAGTAGCTGGCTTTACCCTGTGACCTAGAGATGAATAAGAAAGGACTTGCCGTGTCGCCGTGTGCTAGCCATGGTCTGTTTAACGTCTTGCGCCATATGTACAGTGAGACCCATTTCTGATTGTGATGTAGTTTGCAGTGAGAATGCTTCTCATTCGTCACCGTCATCTTGACGGAGCGAAGAAGAGCGTATGCTATAAGCTATTCTCCCGTCTGCTGACATGAAGACTGCGTGACTACCTGGAGGGCGTAGGAGCCATCCTGACCAAGCAGCATGGATTCCGCAAAGATCGCGGAAAAAGAGGTTGGAGTGCCAGTCAAAGTGCTCAACCTTCTCGCGGCCATCCTACAGGAGAACAGAATTACGATCGAGGATGGTATCGCCGAACTCGAACCTTTCGCCCAGACAACAGGCCTAGCTCAGGGTGACAACCTGAGCCCTCTACTGTTCTCTATCCTACTGAAGAACCTGCTTGCCCAAATAAGAGGCCCGAGAAATCTAGTCAAAGGTGTCTTGTACGCGTATATATTGTTACAGGTATGTACTTATTTCAAGGTTTGGTTGAACTCGACAGGAAAATAATTTTTCCCTATGGAGGGAGGACGCGGAAACGTCTTGTTTAGGAGAGAGAGTAAAGTTTATAAAAGTAGTTATTCAGCTTTTTTTCTCCTACATAGTTGTGCGAAATCTACGTTTGCGGGAGAACGGATGAAGGAACGGATTACACCGGCGTGTTCGGAGGAAAATTCTGCACAACGGAAGACACTTTACTAGCTTGCGTAGCAAAAAGCGAATACCCAGATTAAGAAAAGTCATGAAAAGTCGATATTTTACGTTAACGCTTTTTCATGAAAAATCGGAAAATTTTTCCATTGCGCTCAAAAATGTACGTCCGAAAAAGACCACTCTTACGCAATAGCAAATTTAATGCCCATCGTTTTCGTACCAAGGTGATGGTGCTGCGTTACGTAGTTGTCAAGTAACTAAGCGTTTTCGATAGTCATAGTTGTTATGTTTTACGTGCAAGTTTTCACGTTCAGAACCGTAAAAAATTGTCAAGACGTTTCCGATCCCTCCTTCCATTAGGAAGAATTATTCTCTTGCTGAGTTATACCAAACTTCAAAATATGTACTTAAATTTATCATACGCCCTATGCAAATATGCATGCCTTCGCTTTCGATATGGCTCACCTACGTAACGCAGCATCATCACTTTGGTACGGAAATGCGTGGCTATTGCGTGAGGGTGGTCTTTTGGACATACATTGTTGGTCGTAATAGAAAATGTTTACGATATTTCACGAAAAAGCGTTAACGTAAGGCATAACAACATATCGACTTTTTATGACTTTCCTCAACCTGGGTATTCGCTTTTCGCTACGCAAGTCAGTGAAGTGTGTAGAATTTTCCTCCGAACACGCCGGTGTAATCGGTTCCTTTATGCGTTAACTGGTTCTCCCGCAAACGTAGATTTCGCACAACTATGTTTCATTTCATTTCAATTTGAGGTTTATTCACGGAACCGCAATTTCACAATGCTTAAGTTCTCGAAATATTTAAAATGTGCATTACAAAAATGTGTGTAAAAAGTGTGCATGCAAAATGTGTAACATTACTATTATCTATTTCATACTATAATATGTCTCACTCCATACGAAACTAGCAATTGAAGTTGCTAAACACTTCTCCCGTTCACACAATTTCAACCTATTGACGGGAAACTAGTTTTGACTAGAGTGTTTGCTTGTTACCCATTTTTTCACCTCGCGTTTAAATGATCCGACTGAGGTAAGTAGACGAATTTCTTTGGGAAGTTCGGTCCAGATAGTCGGAAGGGTGTATGCAAGAGCATGACGGGTGGTCTGCTTTAGAGCTATTGGCCTCACAAATTCCGTTGCACGTCGAGTTGTGCGTCTAACAGCAGCTCTTATAGGAAAACCAGCATCATCCGGAATAACTCCCCTATACATCTTAAATGCAAGCGTGGCAATTTTTACCCTGTACATATCCCTAAGTGTTAAAAGCTTAAAGTCTTGAAAACACTTGCGAACCGAATCGATGCGGCGCAAGTTAAATACCGCCCTGAGGGCATCATTCTGAATGACTTCGGCCCTGTGAGTTATACCTTTATTATAAAATCCCCAAATTGAAATACCATAACAAAGAATTGGCACTAATAGCATTTTATACACCATAAGAAGACCCTCGACAGGCACTCCTAGTTCTCGTAGACGACGAATAGATGAAATTACCGCATAGCATTTAGGCGTAATAACGTCTAAGTGATCATGCCATCTAAGCGTCTCATGTAAAGTTAAGCCCAGACATTTGATAGTAGAGGAAAGTGTCACTTCCGTTCCATTGAGCTCTAGCGTTTGAACCTGCGTGACCCTTTTGGCAGGGCGAAACAACGTGAGTCCTGTTTTGGTTGCATTTATCACCAGACCGAATTTTTCAAACACAAGAACAGCATACTCTACTACTTGCATAGCCTTCTGTACATCAGCCTGTATCGCAGATGGTTGAATACGAAAAAGTAAGGTCGTATCATCAGCATAGACGATGGGCGTTCAGGACCCTTCTGACGCAATCTCTTCAATAATGAAATTAATCAAAATGATAAACATAAACGGTCCTAAGATTGACCCTTGCGGCGTCCCGATGTTTACTTCTTCTAAGGTCGATTCAAAACAACCTACCTTTACCGCTTGCTGCCTCTCCGCTAGGTATGACCTAAACCAAGACAAAACAGTGCTATCACAACCAAGTTTTTCGAGCATAAGTAAGAACAACGAATGATTTACACAGTTGAAGGCGGCAGAAACATCCAAAAAGACGCCAAGGATCCAAAAAGACGCCAAGGAGAAATGTAGGAGAAAAAAGGCAGAATAACGACTTTTATAAATTTCATCCTCACTCCTAAACAAAACGTTTCCGCGTCCTCCTTCCAAAAAATTCCAAAAAATTATTTTCTTGCCGAGTTCAACCAAACCTCGAAATAAGTACATAACAATATGAATGACCCTGTATAAGGTTAACTATCTCATGTACTTTGTCGTGATCACGCCGGCTTCTTCTGACCGTGTGCGTTTAGGTTGTCTGCGCTAAAGCGACACATTCAGCTGATATGTTTCTGATTATCATAATTATGGGCGTACGTGTAAGCAGCCGCCCTAGACAACAACAAGATGTTGTTGTTGCTGCTGCTGTTGTTGTTGCTGTTGCTTTTGTTGTTGCTTTTGTTGTTGTTGTTGTTGTTATTGTTGCTGTTGTTAGTTTATTCGTCGTCGTCGTCGTCGTTGTCCGGCACTTATACCATCCAGTAGCTGGACGAACCAAGTATCACTTCGATGGCGTCTCTGAACTCCGATGTTAAAGTTCAAACTCATGCCGTTGGATCCTGGCAACGAGTCGTTTGATGATCGTCGCCCTTCGCACCCATCCAGCCAGCTATGTGGTAGCAGTAGTAGTAGTTGTTGTAGTAGAGTGCGCGTATAATTATCATTATTGTGCCCAACATGATTACTTGGGTGTTGGGGTGAACCCTCAGCTCCGCAGCATCGAAGCACTCGATCAAGCTATGCTGGCCGATCAGGCCGACAATTAAATATTGCCCACCTGTCTCATCACATTTGGCCTTTGATATATATATATATATATATATATATATATATACTTGTTAATACTATTTTGCAAAGCTGATATATAGTGAATAGGCACTCGCCTACCACATAGTTAAAATATTATTATTATTACGTAAAACTGCGCGTTTGCGCTCTGTATAGTCAACAGACGACGACCAGTATCGAGCGTTGGAAAATTGATTGATCGAAAATCAAGTTTTCGCGACATACTTTATTTAAATATCGATCTTACCATGCCGTATACTTTTTTTTGCCGTGAATACAGACTTAGAGCAGTGTGCGCTATCGTTTTAATGTGTTTCAGTCTTTTTAGCTCTTTGTTAGACATAGGCGAAAGCTTACTTTTATTGACTTTATTTCGATGCATTGCATTTCACTATAATAGCACTTTTCCATACAATAGAAAAATAACAATCACGATAATGAAAACGAATGGCTGATATTGCAAGCCTTCTTTTTATGACAATGATTTTGTGCTTCACGCTTTGCCCTATCCCAATGAAAAGCAAATCCTTTTAGGTGGTGTCAATGGGGCCTCCTTGAGCAGACACTTGTCAGCGCGATTCCGGAACTGTTTCACTGTTTGTGTGGATGTCGTGCTCCCTCAGGAGTATTTTAGATACAACAGACGATGCTCCGAAAACCTGGTCAAATTTTGTCGTTCACTATTTGCTTGGTAAGGTGCTGCTGCCCGTTCTACTGCATGTGGCACGTAGGACGTTCGTGACGCTTCGGGCCGTTATGGTCTCCGAAGCCATCGGTGGCCCGATGGACGCGTCCGTGCCCCCATTTCAGAGCGATTCAGCCTAACGCTTTGAGCGCTTCGATAGATAGCCCTCGTCTACTTCGTTGCTTCTGCCGCCCGCCAATGAAATCGACTAATGAATGGTTCAAACTACTACCGTGCAGCTTTGGTTACTAGATCCAACGATCTGCCATTATAAGAGGTCCCTTCGTACCACCGTTGTTTTAAGAGGTTCTCGACCAAGTCCAGCAGAGTAAGATATCTAGAAGTTCCGTTTCGTCGTCCGTGCTTTGCAGCAATTTTAGACATTAAGCCAAAATCTCCAGACCTTGTCCGTCGTTAAAAGATAAGTGTGTTATCTGTATGTCTGTGGCTCATAATCTGTCGACGTAACACACAGAGTACCAGTGGCTTGAGCGGGAAATTGACCGTATTCTACGACGCGTTAGTATGGTAACTGCAAACAATGAACTAACCTATGTTCGTTTGGTTTAGCTATACTTGAATTCATTCTAAATGTTTTGCCTGTTGAATCAGACCCTAATTAATAATGTCCTGGTGTTACCGGCTACAGGCTGAGTATTGCTCTGCTGGTATTGTCCTGCCTGGCTCGGGGACACGCAGGTTGTAGGGCACGACCTTGCAAATATATTTATCACTGCCTGCCAAGCGGATAGAAGGCCTACGCGCGCAGGTGGGCGTTTATCACGCATTTTAAAGTAGTGGTAGTCCTCGGCAGTGGAGCAGGCTTGATATGATGGCCTTAAGGTCAACTGAATTCTCATGCGTGCGAGATCTCCTACCCCCGCCGCATTATATAATCTTAGAACACAGCACCCTCCTCACCAGGGAATGTTTCTACCCATTGCGGCAGGAGCTTTGCAGAGCTCCATACTTAGGCCATTTCTCGGAAACTTGGCCTGCGACGGAGTTGTGGTAGTGGCCCATACGGAGGCGACCCTAGGGATAAAGGTTAACATTGCCTTTAAGATAACTAACACTTAGATAAAGGAAAATCACCAGCAGCTCGCACCACATAAAACTGAAGCATTTTTGAGGTAGTTTTACGTACCCGATGACAAGGATTCTACTTAAAAAGCGTAATTTCACCAGCTTCTTTGGCATCTGCGACAATTAGATAAAGATCATAGCATGGGCCCAGGCAGAAGATGCCGCTCTTGAGACGTCGGCCAAACACTGAGCTAGGCGCATGTTACACTACAGCATTTATGGACTTACAGGAAAGATTCGTGAGATTTAACACACTCTTTAGACTTTTGTCTCCATCTCTACCTGCACAGATTGCATGTGCATAAGGCAGTCCCTAGTATACCTTGAATCGCATGTACCTTTTAGTACACGTTGTTAATGCCTTCAGGAGTTAGGTTTACGTTTCTGTTATCAGCATTTGCTTATCTTGCAACATGCTTGCAGTAACGCCCAATCAGTAATTAGCCGACGAATCGCTCAGCAGATTAATCCTTTAATCCGGTTTTCGCCAACTTGTTTTCTGAATGGGGCGGAGTCCGGCTGGATGTGACCTATTCGGGCCATCACGTGAAGCACGAACCCAGAGGAGAGCATAAGCAGGTGAAACACGAGCCCAGAGAAGAGGAGAATCGTATGATACAGGATGCCTCGTTGTATGGTTTATATTTGTTGAAGATAATAAGAGCAGAAGTTGCTGACTACCCTAACCGAGGCGACAGCGCAACGCAATGATCATTTACGGCGGTGTTGTGGCGACACCCCGGCATGCCCGGGGGGGGGGGTGCATTACTCGGCAATGAATAGCTTCTAGCAAACAGGGAGAACAGCAAGCCTTTCTTGTCGTAATCTCTAATATTATTACTATCATGATCATTATTATAATTATCTTGCGGTGTCTCCGGCCGATCATTAGGATAGCCAATTTGATCTGGTGTCATGCAGGCGATCTGCCGCCAATACGATGCCGCCCTCCATTTAGGGTCCATGCATGACAGGCAAGGCATCGTTATGTATCTTTCCTCCTTTCTCACTGACTAGCCTGTGCGACTGCGGGCCGTCAAAGTCGTAACCGCATTGCGCGCCCTAAAAGCCAGTGGTATATGCACTGCATGTATATATATATATATATATGTGTATATATAAATATGGACTGCATATATATATGTGTATATATAAATATGCACTGCATGTATATATGTATATATATATATATATATATATATATATATATATATATATTGGTTTCACTAATCCCCAATGTTTATCTCCAAGGGTGTTGCTGAGCTTCGGAAGTTGAAAGGATAAACGAAAACCTTTAAGCTGCCTTGCTTAGCTCTTTCCGAAAGTTTCTAGAGTCATGCAGGACGGATTTAAAGTGTTTCACCTAGCAGTGTCTTTATATATATTCGATCTTCAAAATATTAATTCAATAAATAATCAAGTCGTTCAATGTTTATTAATTAATGCAAAATATTTGTATTTTTGTCAGGTGTCTTCTATAACAATTCTTGTAGAAACATTATTTACGCGTGTGTAGCAAAATGTGCATTTGTCCACACATTCGAGATGTACAAAAGCTTACTATCTCGATCAATCTATTATATTTTTGGTGATTCAGTAGATACCAATAATTCTCTCGAAAACATTTGTTGTTAAGATACGATTAGGACTAGCTTTAGTAAAATTAGTTAGGATCTTGGGCCCACTTTTAAAACCCGCACAAAGCGTATCAGGTATTGTTGGTTAACTAAGCGGAATTTATTTTAAAAGCACATAAGCTGTCACATCATGCGAAAGTGCATGCATCATTCGATATAGACGGGATAAAAACGTATCCATTTATATATATATATATATATATATATATATATATATATACAAAACTCTATAAGCCTAAAAGCATGTCAGTGATGGTTGTAAAGTTTTTTAAATAGTAATTTGGACTTGGACAATAAACTAAAGCCTAAAAGGCTTCATTGAGCTCAGCAACATGACATTAAACTAATTTTGAAGTAAGCTAATCAGCAATTTTAGAAGAACATCGTCAAGAACTTGATATTGCTTTTAAACTCTGCAATTGTCTGCCAAAGGAGTATAAAATGTGCAATTGCGAGACAACCAGTCTTCCTGTACAGAAACTGGCATCGTGTTGTTCGTGAGAATGTGCTGCTTTCCTTGAGCAACATATAGCGCCAGCCAGGCGAAGCGACATTGTTAGTAAAAGAATTGGCAAAAAATAAGTTTTTGTACTAGTTTCAGCGAATAATAATACCTCAAAACCATTGAAACGTTTAAGCAAATGCGGATTTATGACAATCATTTCGATACGACATTTACGGCAATCCGATCAGTGATTGCAAAGTAATTAAGATTCTGGCAATCATGTCAAGATTGAGTACATGCATACATTATCTAGACTACGGATGCTGGATAGTTACGCCAACATTAGTCCCGGCATTTCATAGCCACAGCTCGGTTATCGATGTGTTTGCAGTTAGTATAAGCAGAGACAGGGTAAGCTACATGGGAGAGAGAAATTCCTTGAGGAAAGGCGGTCTTCTGCGAGCGCACATCCCCATTGCGTTCTAAATCAATCTACCAAACGGCCCAACACGAGCCCCTCGAAAATTACCACTGCCGAGAATACTGTACATTCAAGCTCTGCTGAAGCGTTTCCATGATGTTATCCTGATCACCGAGGCCCTGGACATAGAGCAGTACGCTAGAGATTCTCCAGTCCTTGGTTCGGCGGCCCAGCACAAGGAAACACCGCCCGTGGTTCAATCTCAATTGTCATACTGCCCGAGCGATCCATGATGCCCTCCGTCTCTTGGCGGAACTGCATCCTGCGGCCAGACCTTTAGCTGCCATCTTCCGAACAGTCTGCCGGAAGACATACGCCCAGCAGAAGAAGTACCTTGAGCAACTAGAGGCCAAACTCCAATTAGACGCAGAGGGAGCGCCATACAAATGGCTCACTCGCGGTGGACATACATCATGCCCTATTGGCTCCGTCGCACTCGTGGGGCACTTCACTAAAATGTTTGTTCAAGTGACACAATCCCACGCATAGTACCGTTATTCGCTGCTGTCTGGGACGAAGAGACTACAGAGTAGCGTAATGAGCTCGTCAAGGATTTCTCCATAAGAGAAGTCCTGCAAGCTCTAAAGAGGCTCTGCTCTAACAAGGCCTCCGGGCCGAACGATATTCGGAACGAACATCTCAAAGGATCGCTTCTATTCGCGCCGTGTTGGACAACGAATTTCTTTACATGGGGCTTCTCCCTCTCAGTGGTGAAATGCTACGCTACTGGTGATCCCGAAAGGCAAAGACGACCCAACTTACTCGTCGACCTGGCGGGGCATTGCTAAGAAAAGCGTATGCTACATGCTGTTGCCCTCTCTGCTAACGAGAAGGTTAACCGACTTCCTGGAGGGCACGAACGTCACCCCTAACGAACAACATGGATTTCGAAAAGGTTCGCTCGACGGCAATAGCCTGCAGGATTCTGTTAGAGGATTTAAGGGGACCCTCCCTAGACAAATTCAATCCTTGTTTGCGGTTTTCGTCGATTTCAAAGCTGCCCTTGGTACCGCTCTCCGTGATCGCGTGCTCGATATACTGGCAGAGGTTGGCGTCCCTTATAAAATTCTTAATCTCGTGGAGGAAATCTTACAGGACAACCGTGTGACCATCAACGATAGTGTCTCCGAATTGCCAGCGTTTTCGCAAACGACCGGGCTCGCTCAGGGGTATAACCCGAGCCCGCTCCTTTTCTCTATACTCCTGAAAGATCTTCCCAAACAAATACGAGGATCAAGATATTTGTCAAGATGCTACTGTACACAGACGATTTAGGCATTTAGGAAAAGTCGTTTCCAAGTTCAACAAGCGCTAGCAAGGCTGAACACAGCCGTCACGGGCCTCGGGCTAACAATAAACCTTGATAAAACGGAAGCACTTAAGTTCCGAAGAGGGGGCAGAATTGCACAGGACGATACTCTTCACATTGGAAGCTACGCTCTTGCCTATGTGAACAACTTTTCTTATTTGGGACTAACACTGCCGTACAACGGGGCAGGGTTCTCAAGACACGTTATGGAAAGATGCAGGAACGCCCTGATAGTGGCAACGTCTAACAAAAGCCCACAGCGTCTATCTCTCGCCACGGCCATCCGCCACTTCGACCTGAAAGTTGCTCCTGTAGCCACTTATGGAATTGACTTAATATGGAAGCATCTGACCGTGAGAAACCTGGATCAACTTAACCAAGTAAAAGCGGTCTTTCTCAAACAGACCCACAAAGGCGCAGCCGACTCGAATACTTGCTCGCGGATTGTCCGGTCCTCATGGAAGATTTGAGGCGTCGTTTTAACCTCCCCCGCACCGCGTTCTTTGACAAATGCATTGGAAGATGAGAAGTAAAGATGGCCGAACTCGAGCCGGAATTTTTAAACACCAACGCAATGATAAACGCAGAGTGGAAGGGACCGGGCCGTACTAACAGACATGTGATAACACGATACGGTGTGCTTGGTTTCCACCACACCCTATGTAAACGGTCTGAGTATCATGACGAGTACGCAAACTGTGTTTTAACCGCTGCTGGGAAGTCTGCACTAGATATCATGGTACAGGATGCCTCTTTGTGCAATCATTGAATGAATTAGCCCGCTTATGAGAGCTTTTTATTCTAACATATACTCTTACAACTTCGAGAGTTGTTATGTTGTTGTTATATTACTGCTATTCATTTACCTATTTTATCTGTTATATGTCGTTGATATGCTACTCAACATGAGTGAATAAATATGGTGAATGTATAAATTATCTAGAGTAATTTATCTGATGGAAGAGGTTAACAAGGCTGGAAAAACTAACAAGATTGGCACTAAACGATTTTTAATTTAATTATAAGGCTGTAGTGATACTAATCTTCATATTGTAGATTTTACCTAATCTAGTGTGGAAATACGTCATGTGTAATTTGTTTGCAAAAAGGTGTACTACAAGGCTGCAGAGTCGGTGGTTTCACGCGGGTTGTTTAGCTGAATTCTGACGACATCTCTGAAGGAATAGTCACTGGTGAGTCTCTTGAAGCCCTCAGGGTGCTGTCTCTGCAGAGAGCAGCGACTGAAGGTAATACTTATCATCCGGCATAATATTGCATTTTCTCGCAAAGGGCCTTACGAAGCGTCTCCGCACAAACCCCAATAGCTTCACATCTTACTCAAAAGAAGAGACGGCCACATCTCCGGATTGTATATACATTTTAGGAGCACAACGATATTGTAGGTTCGCATACAAAACGCAGTTATCACGCATAGAACGCCTTTATCGCGCATGTAAAAACATATAATGCGCGTTTTGCGCAATAATAAGCTTGTAATTTGAAACGCTGATTCAGCTTTATCCAAGATTGTCGTCTAAATTTAAATTCTGTATCAAATATGATGCTCAGATACTTGTAAGAAATTATTTTTGGTATAGATATCTCATTTAGAGGAAATACACAAATAGAGATTGCAGTGTCGCTTGGGGTCCAAACTATCTACTAGGTTATTATTGTATTGATTGTTCTATCTGGACTCCCCTGGCTGTACCGTGTACGAAATTTACGTATGTCTACAGGAAAAAGATGATGTGAAAAACGTTGCAAGGAAAACAAATGCTTCAAACATTGCCAGATGACGATCGTGCAATGAAGACCGACCGGAACAGAGGTGCAGAACTTACTTTAGAACTGACGGAGAAGTTGACAAGTTTTCTTCAAACCACAGCTCATATTAGTGTAGAAAGGGGCGAAATACTAAAAACTCAAATAAAAAAAACTATATTTTTCGGTTTCTAGATGCCGCACCTCAGTGAAAGCCGTCGGAACTGCCCGGTAAAAGTGCGTCCGTTCTTGTGACTAATAGAAAACCACCCCATGATCCCTCAATGCTCGGATTACCTTTAACTCGAGCGACCAGCGTTGAAACCGGAGTGGGAATGGAAAATTAAAAACACATTTCAGTAGACATCATCTATCTGAGACCACTCCGAAAAGCCCCAGCTATTTTTGATACCAGAGTGAACAGGGACCTGCGACACCTTCCCGAAGGTCTGCATTTTGTTTATATACTGAAACAGTGTCTGGTCATGATCCGTTACTAAACGATGGTTAAACTGCAGTAAAACCTTTCAGCCAGTGGTATCTACTTCTTGACGGTGAATAAACTAACGACACGGTGCTCCCACTATAGCTCTGTTTATGAGGAAGTGCCGGTTATTGGCGTAGATACACTTTTCGGTGAGTCTGATCAAGGTTACTTCGAGAAGTGCTTCGGAGGAAGACAGTCATTAAAGAAAGCAATATCGCTGGAATTAAAAAAAATATTTTTCTTGATTTACAGGTACCTCCAGCGTTAGTTAAGGGTGAAAGATCCATGATTGCAGTTAACAGTTCCACCCGCGTTTCGTTGAGTTGGCGCTAAGAGACATGAGGGCTCCACCAGACAAACTTGCTAGTGGGGACTTAAAGGTAGTGGATGACAATAATGTCTTGGCCGAGAACCTAGTACAGCCGATAGCAGCAACTTCTTGATAAGACGCGAAGTAGTGGCGTTCCTGCCTACGTCTTAAAACAGTGCGGTCGCTCTGTTTGTTTACTTCTGCCCATCATCTTCCGTCGATCACTTAACAAGGGCGTTGTCTCTTATCTCTTAATAGGTGAGTCCTTGTCTGCCGCGTATAAAAGAACCAAGGCAAATCGGACCCAAACAACCAGAAGCCATGTCGTTGACGTCCGTATTCTGCAAGCTTAATATAAGCATCATTAAGGAAGCTCTTTACGGGAACGCCAACCGGCAGAGCCGTATAAACAAAGCACAATTTGCCTATTGGCCGTGACACTTGACTGTACAGCAATTCTTGCAAACCTATCAGTACAACTTTGACGATCGCCAGCTTATGGGACGACCGTTTGTATCATGCGCGCGTTAAATGACAGCCTGTCCTCGCCGGCAGGCGTGACTTCTGGTTATTCTCAGGGAACCATCCTGGTACCTTTCACGTATATTTTGAGCACAAGGCTGCACTGTCATCTGACATGAGCACGAAAGTATCAGACGATGCAACTGTGTACTGTATAATTGATGATATAGGTAAGGTAGTAGTTTCCAGAAGCTCTGGTTAGTTTTGTTGGTTGGTCTGACAATCTTGACCTAAAACTTTTTCGAAAAATCTATGCCGTGCTTCACTTTGAAAGAGACAACAGTTATTACAATTACACAATATGTGATGAGAAGCTTCCGACAGTCTCACCTAATTAATATCTCTCTAATCCAACATCGAAATCTGCTCTTAAAATGCATGGCAAATTTATCCGACGCTTACGGGCGCACAGTTGACTCTTGTGATTTTTAATGTAATAATACTTTAAACCTCCTTAAGTAAAATGCACTTAAAGGGCATTTGCAGTAATAACCTTCATGCACATTTTCAAATCGTCGGCATATATATATATATATATATATATATATAGATTTTTTTTTTTTTTAATCTTAGGCCTCGCAAGAGTGTTTTAACATCCTGACACAATATTATGTAAAGCATTGCGCCCACAGGTTCAGATATGGCAATCGAAGCAGAATTCTACCATCATAACCACGAAGTGTCGACTCCGCAGGTGGGTCCAGCATCAACGACGTATTCGCGACTCAATACCTAAAACTGTCATGTGTGTAACTATTGTGACACGATCTACGCCAAGTTCGTCGTTTAACTTAAAGTCGAGCTATTAGTTCCAGTACCTCTCCAATTAATATGTCCTTTCTAAGGCTCTCTTTCTGGCGTCCCTTTTTGACCACATCGTGGAAAAAGAGGAGAGAGCTCGCGGAATAATGTCAGTGGCTTTTAGCATGCCGGCGAAGTAAGAGTAGATCCTTGAGAGTATATCTAGGTCCGTATACGGCAGGCCGCCCGTATCGGTACCTTACCGCAGAGCATCTCGACTTCTGTTTGCGTACCGAAGTCACTCTTTGCGTCTCTACGAATATTTTGTGCGTACGTATCTTTGGCATTTTTACATTTGGCACATCAGCAGAAGCAGAAATATTATCACCGGCCTCGACTTGTTGATTTTGGTCGGATTTCTGCTTAAATGCGGAACATCGATAGTAGCGGTGTGTAAAAAGGGACGGGACGTAATCAGTACTGGCTAATGACTAGCACTAACTGGGAATTTCTCGTTCAAGGGCCGCAATTGAACATCTAAGGGCATCACAGACCTGTTATTGTTCCTCTTTCAAAGTGTTAAACACACTTTATGCCATTAAGGAACGCTCTAGAAGACGAGATTCTGTGGGTTATTTAATAGGCTAAAGTCTCCTTCGTTATCGGAATTAACCAGACAAATCACTCCACCAGCTAAGAATGGCCAGGTGTCACCATCTACCAAATTAAAAAAGAGCTATCATTCTGTGAATCCTTCTAAACGACTGCCCAGTCGTTAGTCTTACACGCGGTTTGATGTTCTTAAACCGATATTCGTGCAGTGACGTGTTGAGTTTACATACTACTTTGTGTTTTCAGAGGCGTCAGTAGACGGCCTATCTTGAACCTAATTAGACAATACCTGCACTTAGACGATTTCATTTTTTGAGTATTCAGCACGCCCCGATTGGCGAGCTCTGTGCAGTTGAGGACATTAATTCGCTCACGGCAGACGTTGTCCTCTTTAACTGTTGTTCACAGTGCGGATATTATCACGACTTGCGGATATGTTTCATAAACGACCCATCCGAATGGCTTGCTCATATTTCCGGGAGTAAATTGGCCAGACAAACTCTGCAGGCTCGATAAAAAAAAATCCTTTCGGGGCTGACTCTCAGCCAAGATTTAACGTCCATGGGACTGCTTTTCGCATTGCTTCATAGACGGACCCCCACAAATACAAATGTGCAACGGTGGGGCTCGAACCCGCGCACCTATGTGTTTCCCTCGGTTGCGAGGCGCAGACGCATGCCACCACGCCACCGGGCTCGACTCTGCAGGCTCGATTAGAATAGGAGTACTCAATAACTAATTTTATTACAGCACGACATTTCTGCTCGCCGTTCTCCGGGATCTTGTTGCACCAAACGTGGTGGTTGCTACGGTTGCCGATACTTTTACAGGTGCTGTTGCTGTTAGATATTCAGCTTCTACGGCTAGCTCTATCACTTTTACAGCTGCAGTTTTCCGAAAAGAGCCTGGTCACCACCGTAGGATCTGTGGCCTACGCAGCGTTGTCCTTCCTGGTTCCGCTAGCTACTATCACGTGTGAACGGACAGAGAATTGCTTTTGACATCTATCGGCGGGAGGAGGTGCAAACTCGGTGGCACTGCGTCACGTGTTGCTGTGTTGTTGTACTGACAGCCAAATTTTCCTGCGCACACTATTGCGTATGGCTAATACAAACGTTACCCTTGCTACTGCAGCTGTTGCTGCTGTTGTTGATATTCATGCTGGTTCAATATTTTGTAGGATCACCCGCCAATGCGGAACTGCGGGAAATGCGGGTTTAGCCAATGCGGAACACAGCTTATATATATATATAACTGCCTATATATATATATATATATATATATATATATATATATATATAACTGTTCGAAACCGGGTCGGACCATTGAAGATATGGTTAGTTTTGCTCAGGTTTTAGCCAACAGTAAAGCTCAAAAGCTTGGCAAGTACTTTTTAGAGCTGAAAAAAGAGGCTCTGGTAAGTGAATTTATCATGCTGTAACAATAATATTAATATCAATACGGGGACCAATAGTGTGAAGAGAGTTATGCGGACAAAAGTGGTGAGCAATGCTTCTCTCTTAAAATAACTGAAAACAAAAAAAATATATATATACGAGGTGTATTCAAAAAGTATCGCGACTTTTGAATTTTCGCGGGTTACGTATATTCGAATTTCGATTTTTTGTGGCGTTATGTTGGTACTCATGTCTCTCACTTATGCCGACAAGCTCGGCCATTTTGAACGTTCACTTAATTGTTGACAGCTGCTTTGCTTGCACGTGTTTTGGATCGTCTTCGATTTTTACCTATTCAAAAAAATGGATCAAAGAACCTGTATCAAATTTTGTGTGAAAAACGAAATTAAGTGCACGGATGCATTCCGAATGTTGACTGTGGCATACGGAGAAGCTACCTTGGACCGAAGCAACGTTTATCGGTGGTACAAAATGTTCTCAGAAGGCCGAGAAGATGTGAACGACGAAGAGCGTGCCGGACGCCCGAGCACTTCAACAACAGACGAAAAAATTAATGAAGTGGAGAAAATGGTATTGGCCAATCGTCGAATCACCGTTAGAGAAGTTGCTGAGGACCTAAACATATTGATTGGCTCGTGCCATTCGATTTTTATCAATGATTTGGGCATGAGACGGGTCGCCGCGAAATTCGTACCAAAATTGCTCAATTGCGACCAAAAACAGCATCGCATGAACATTGCTAATGAGATGTTGGACTCTGTCCGCGACGACCCAAATTTGCTCCAGAGGGTCATAACTGGTGACGAATCGTGGGTTTATGGTTATGACGTGGAAACCAAAGCTCAATCATCTCAATGGAAGCTGCCGCACGAACCAAGACCGAAAAAAGCGCGCCAAGTTCGGTCGAATGTGAAAGTTTTGCTGACAGTTTTCTTCGATTGCAGGGGCGTGGTGCATCATGAGTTCTTGCCACAGGGTAGAACGGTCAATAAGGAATATTACCTGCAAGTTATGCGCAATTTGCGCGAAGCAATCCGCCAGAAACGCCCGGATTTGTGGAAGAACAAAAATTGGCTTTTGCACCACGATAACGCCCCTGCTCACACATCGTTGCTTGTGCGCGAGTTTTTGGCCAAAAACAACACACTAATGATGCCGCAGCCACCGTATTCCCCAGATCTGGCCCCCTGTGACTTTTTCTTGTTCCCTAAACTGAAGAGGCCCATGAAAGGACGACGTTACGCTACGCTTGACGAGATAAAGACGGCATCGAAGGAGGAGCTGAACAAGATAAAAAAAAATGTTTTTTTGAAGTGCTTCGAAGATTGGAAAAACCGTTGGCACAAGTGTATAATATCTCATGGGGATTACTTCGAAGGGGACAAAATAGATATTCATGAATAAATAAATAATTTTTGAAAAAACACAAAAGTCGCGATACTTTTTGAACACACCTCGTATATAGATTTACTTTTTATTAAAATGACATTTAAGTATTACAGCGAGGTGTAATTAACTATCAAGAGTGTAATCAACTATATATATATATATATATATATATATGGAGAGAGCAAGAGTGAGAGATTGTATGTGTGCAAGCACATTTTCTAAGCTATCTCGCTTTCCCTGTGAACTTTTCTTGCTTGCCACTAAGGGCTATATAAATAAATGGAAATGTTGGATAGCTGACATGAACCCGTCGTCCTGCTGTGGCATCTGTATCATCGCTGAAACTTGCTGGAGATCTTACGAGACTCTTCTGCGAGAAACTTATAGTGAGCTACTCTGGGGCGAAATATGGCTCTCGCCGGATGGCCAGCCGGATCGAAGAAGCGGCTTTTTAGAGGCTGTAAAGACTGGCCAGTATCGCCAATATTGCTCCATTAGTTTCTATACCTTTTACCTAAATCATTGCTCAGATTCCGTTACTAAATGCAGCGATCCTGAGCAGATATCTTTCCCTGCCATTTTTCAAATAGATTAGTAGTAGTAGTTTGACATTTTCCTGCATTACATATAAAGTAGCCGATGCTTTCCGATATATTTGTTTTGCGATACATTCCGCTGACTTTGGTAGGTTTTACCGTCAGCGAATTGAGATTTTGGTTAACATATTGTAAAAAGCATATTTTATAACCTATAAAATACCACCGCGTATTGCAGCTGTCGCTTTTAAGGCGTTTATAAAGGTGTTATAGCTATGATGTGGCTTCTTTGAGAGTAACATCGTAGCAACGCAGCATGGTTGAACAAGGCCATAACAGTACCATGTCACTACTGTGTGTACAGCCTTCTATCCCAGCCCACAAGGCGCAACAGTCTGTCAGCTAGTGATTGACCACCCGATACGACTAGCTTAATACGTGGGTGCGCTCAGTTAGAGTATTATGTAGTTCGGCCAAATTGGTCGTCTCAGTCAATTCAGTCAATAAAATGCATACGCGCTCTATCACTCATATCAGCCATTAATGCTGTTGTCACCGTCGTCGTCCAAGCAGGTATGGTTTTATGACTATCGTCAACATTTCTGTTTTACCACTGCTTTGCTCTGTATCTGGCCTCTACCCCTAGTTCTTCTGTTGATGCATGTGTCATATTTAATGATGAATTATCGTCATAATTTTTTCTTTGTCATCCCTGCGTCTAGTGTGGTTGAGACCTAATAGTCACTTAGCGTCAGCATTTCTCATTTTTCCAAAGGTTTTGGAATTGCGCAACTGTACTGGGTGGATGGGTGACGCTTGGCGGTGGTGATGGTGGCGCTTTCACGCCGCCCTCCGTAGAACGGCCCCCGTTTGCACTCTTCTAGCTCTGTTTAGGGGAACGCGAGTGCTTCTTTTGTGAGTTCTTTCGGCTCGAATTTGGGTTTCAGGGCGGGGAGGGGGGATGCGGGCACGATACCGACCACAGCCAGTGGGGTGCTTCATCGCTCCACCTGTTCCGCGCGCCCCAGCGTAAACTCACCAACATACACTGACATATATACACATACACCCATGCATATATACAGACACCCATACATATATCAGCCCATACATATATACACGCATACGCACGAACACAAGAAAGCGAGACCCCAGCCAAGCAAGCATACACAAAGCATTTGCCGGACAAGCTATTTATTAGAAGTGACGCTGTCCAAGCTATTTTCCACTGACGTTAGTGCCTGTATTGTCCTCGCTCCGAAGCGGCGGCTGCTGCTGCTGCAATCTTCTTCGTGGCCACCAATAAACGTCCATCACCTTTCTCTCCTTTGCATTTCCCATTTTCCTCTCGCTCTCTCTCCCTCTCCCCCCACTATATCCCTTTCTTTTTGTTCACTCTCTTTCTGTTCTTTACATACCTTTCTCACTCTCTTGGCTTCTCCCTCTTTGTTTCGCTTGCTGCTCAGCCATACGTTCCATGCGTGCGCTCTCTTTAGAATTGGCTTCAGCGCTTCGAGGAGTTCGGTGATGGCCGCTAGCCATCGCCGCCACCGCCGATGACAAAAAGGAACTCGCGCCCCGAGGATCTTCCCGTGTTCGCACAGTATAGCAGCTGTCGACGGCAAGCGATGGCCTGTGCTTTACCAACAACAGCAGCAGCAGCAGCAGATGAGGATAATGATGATGATGACGATAACAATGGGGTACTACGAGTAGCAATACTTGCTGCAGAGAGAGGTTGTGAGAGGTGACGGCCGCCAACATTCCCCGCCCTCAGTCCGGACAACATCACCCTCATCAGAGGAAACATTCGTCTTCGCCGCGCATCTATCTATGCTGGCTTGGATGCATGCATGCCTGTCTGTCCTATCTAGTGGCCATCTTTCTCTCTCTTTCACACACACTTTATTTCTCCATTTCTCTCTTTCCCCATTCTTTCTTTCTCTCTCTCATTTGTATATCGTTGGACTGTCATATATATATATATATATATATATATATATATATATATATGAGTAACACTCGATGAGAAGACTTCAGCTGTCCTCAGACGCGGGCGTGACGCGGCCCGACCGGCGTACTCAGCGAGCTCAATCATACGGCGCAGATCTAGCGCGTGACCGACCGCACACGATATCGCACGATGCCGACGTGCGATGATGATGATGATGATGATACATCCATACTCTGCTGTTTCCAGCCCACTGATGCATAGATAGACAGAGAGAGAGAGAGAGAATTAGACAGATACGACGCCCGAACAGCACTCATCGTACCTATGTCGTGCCAGGCGGTGGCCCTGTTTTTCCGTAGCCTCCTTCTCTGTCTGCTTACGCTCGCTGTCATCTTCATCGTCGTCGTCGTCGTCGTCGTCGACGAAAGCAAACGCGTGCGCTCATAATTAGCTTGTAACAACGTAACAACAGCAACCGCCGCGATACTACCAGCAGCTGCAGCAACACGAACACCATTATTATTATCACCATCATCATCGTTGTCATAAATTTGACATGATAGAGATCGAGTAAAAAGAGAGACACTTCAGCCAGGCGGCGGTAAGCGGTGCTTAACTAGATCGGTGCCTATGTCTCCTTAATGCCATAATGATGGCTGCACGATGTAAAAGCCAACCATCCCAAGCGCGATTCGGTCGACTCACCCCGCAGCAGATGATGCAGACTATAATCAGCTAATATTTGTTTGCCGAATTAGGGTTCCCATTAAAATGCCTAATCGAGTGTGACCCTGACGGTCCGAGCCAAAAGAGAGGCGTGTCTCTTAGTTAGTAGTAATCGACAGATTGAAAATAACATTATCTATATCAAGCGGGAATATTTGCAAGAGAAGCAATCGAAAAGCAAATTGTGATTTCAGTAGTTTGCGTTGAATTATCTGCTGGTCTTAATTTTAGTATCTCAAGTTATCGTACGAAGAAACTTAAGAATAACTAGTGAAACCACTAAGTTTATAATCGGTTGCTTTTACTTCAGGTTGCTACTGAAGATTATCAAATTATTGCCGAAAAGTAATTCTGTGACCTAACGGAGTGGCTCAAAATGATCAAACGTTATTGTAGTGGAAATTGTATCTTGTATGATGGCTAAAGCCTTGCAGATATTTCGCCGCAGCAAAAAAACGCTTTTCGCCCGATACAGCTGACAAATAGCCGATCTTGCAGCTGAGCGCACCGAATCTGTACCAGAAATTCACCCAATCTGCCGAGGATCCTCGTAATCGTTCACCGAGCATTCGACAATCTCGAAAACTCCATCTTACGAATTAAAAATTTGCCTCTTACACATTCACTTACGTTAACATATTGATCTCTTACGCACATGCACCTCAATGTTTATCCATCACAACCAAGCCTCATCGCTGGAGCTTTTTTTTTGTGCCATAAACCAAGCACTTGGAAATAAAGACGTGTCTCCCTACCTACGACGTATCCTAGCGTCATATCTAAAGGACCGAGCATCTACATACGATGGAGTGGACTACGCCGTCACTGCCGGGGTTCCCCAAGGATCTGTACTGGGACCAACCCTGTGGAACATAACCTATGATGGAGTACTAAGACTGCCGCATCCCCCGGGAGTTTTTCTATCGCCTACGCAGGCGATCTGGCACTGATCGTTACCGCCAGTGACGAGGATTTGCTCGAAGGTACAGCCAACGGAGCTTTGGTGGATATCCGACAACACCTCCGCACGCTTGGCCTCGAACTGGCTTCACAAAAAACGGGAGCAATCCTTCTAAACGGTCTGAAGCGTCCTCCACGCAACCTAAATTTACACCTGGAAGGCCATCCAATAACACCCACGCCCGTGGTCAAGTACCTGGGCGTGATCCTGGATAGAGCTCTCACAGGAACACCTCATGTGCGCTATGCAGCTAAAAAGGCAGCCAAAGCCTCAGCAGAGTTACGGAGAATCCTCCCACGGACCAGAGGAGCAAGCGACTCTCGGCGCCGACTCTTAGCATCAGTAATAGACAGCATCATGTTATACGCCGCACCTTTATGGGAACGCACTACTACAAGAGCTACAACACGTCGCCTCCTCAACAAGACCCAAAGACCTATGGCGCTTAACCTAACACGAGCAAGTCGCACGGACTCCACAGCAGCCGTACAGGTACTCTCCAGACAAATTCCCTGGGACTTGAGAGTAAAAGATTTGACATCAAGAAACCCTATAACCAACGTTCTGACGGAGGTCACACTAGTCAGCAGAACTGACACACTAAGCGAATGGAGCCAGCAATGGCAAGCAATCCAGCCGGGCCATCCTGGATATTGGACAAGATCAATACTTCCTGATCTTAAAAAATGGTACAGCCTCAAACACGGCTCGCTTACCTACCCACTCGCGCAACTGTTAACAGGTCATGGTGCCTGTTTTCAGCAGTACCTACACCGCATCGGTAAAACTGACTCCCCTGTATGCCGCATGTGCAACTCGGGGGAGCCGGATGATGTTAGGCACTGCTATGAGCGGTGCTCCTTCTTCGACACTGAGCGAGAGCTATTGTCCCGGAACCTAGGACTGCAGAACCCCCTGACATGCCAGGCCCTTGTAGAGACGCTCCTCAAATATCATAAATCCTGGATTCTAGTAAGAAGATTCGCACAAGGTATCTCTGAGGCGAAAATAACCGCCGCACAAAGCCGAGCAGCCTAAATGGCAAGAAGAGTGGCCAGGTGAAGTAATCTCGAGAAGACAGTACTGCGGCCACCCCCCGTCAAGGGGCAAAGAGGACGACTGGATTTTAGTGGGTGCGAGTCGCACACTACCGAGAGTTTAACAACGTTGCCCGGTGTGCATAACGCATTTTACCAGTTACCTCTATAAAAAAAAATCGTTGGAGCTTTTGGTTGTTTAATATGCAGCGTAGCATCCATCTAAACGGCAAGCAGACATTTCTTCTCAGGAATTTTTTGACAGGTGTGCATAATCACGCTTTTCGCAATGTCAACCAAAGTGAGACGCATACTCAAAAGATAATGCACTGGATTGCTGATGGCGCGCAACAAATGTCGTTTTTCGTAAGCTCAGAATGGAAGTAAGTTTAAAATAAAGTAACGTGTCTGCAACTTATGAAGATAAATAGTAATATATATATATATATATATATATATATATATATATATATATATATATATATATATATATATATATATATATATATATGCATATATACATAAATATATATAAGGCTTTAGTGCTGAATGGCAGTCTAGCGGGGTGAGAGACATCTGACTATGATCTTTTCAACCCACAGATTTCATCACGTTCTGTGTAACGAGGAGGGCTTTCATGAACTACGGGGTGGATATCGATGCTGACTGTGCTGTAGCAAGTATGATAGATACCAAGCCGCGGTACGTCCGACGATTCGGTCAATAGCGAAACTAGCAAAACCTAGATTGGTGGTTGTCTCGAGACACCTTTGTGTAATCTAAACAATCTGAACCCAGCCCGTATGTTAATAATAATACTAAAAATAATATTTTTTTTTCTCTTTAAGAGTTATTTATTTTATTATCAAATCTAACCCGTAAATGTACACATTAAACTCCCTTTAAATACATCAGTTCCTCTAGGCCTCTTCCCGTCGGGAGCGTGTCAAGAATCATTATCGCGTTGCCGCGTTAAACTTCTAAGGCGATGCGCGACTTTAGAAATAACAAGTAGGACAGAAAAAACGCACACCTGCAACCACGAAACTCACGATTGCGCCATCGACAACCTTAGCACGTGCAACAATAAAGACGACGACGATAACAACAAAATTAGCACTAAACAATTAGAGTGACAGCAAATTGTGGGTGTTGCAAGCTGCAAGAGTTGGTTATGGTACTTTGAGTGGTGATCGTCTTGCATAACTTGAATTCTTTCTAGAACAAAGTCGTCGGCGCAAGGTCGAAATTTTTTTGACTGATCACGAAATCGCAGAAAATTTAGAGCTTGCGCTGTCTTTGCACTAGAGTAGTTCGAAAAGACACGTAAGGGAAGCAAACAAACGAATGTGACGTATAAATATTATTCATCATAAAGTATATAGAATGTAGAAGGGGCTTTCAAAGGAGTCCGGTAAAATACAACTGCTTTAAAGAAATAACGAATGATAAGAGACATATAAAAGGCTGTTTGTTAGAGAGTTGCGTTTAGAGATGCTCGAAAGTGTTCCAGGATTTTTTCCCAGTAGATGCTTTTTTTATACAATGTCGTACCGGTGACTCCCACGAGTTTATTAAGTTTTTCTAAAAAAAATGTGTACGGTCACGTGAAAAAAACAATTGAATGTTGTATTACGCGACATTTATGTAAACGTGTTTGAATAATTGTACGAGCGTACAAACAGGCATATCCTCTAGGTGCTACGGACCCGCTTTTACGTATGATCTCTCGCTTTGTCTTCGCAGCTATAAAAGAAAGCGCACCACTTCCATATGCTAGGCCACCTAACATTTGTGACGATTGTCTTATTGGCTGCTGTAAATGTCCCAAAGTAATTTTGGCTTCGTCGACGTATTCGTTCGACAGAAGCGCGTCTTTCGTTCCGCTTGGCCCCAGGCTTGTTCATAGTACGGGACGCAAACGGGTGATCACGTACAAAGCGACTACCACCAGCCTTTGCCACGAGCCATAGAGCAACGGTCGGTTGATCTAATGCGGCCTAACGCAATACAACGAGTAAAGCAAGACGGTACGTTATCCATACGGCAAACGACAATAGTGCACACGTCCCATGTTTCATGAAGCACCACTATGCCGCTACTCGGTCTCTCATACCGCCTCTGCTACTCCTACATCGTATGACACTCCAACTGCTGACCGAAAGATATATATATATAAATATATATATTCATTTATTCATAATACGCGCTTTATTTACAATAAAGAGAAAATGTACATTACAAGAGAATCACAACATTCATGCATAGGTTCGGGTTGCTCTCCAAGGAAACAGGGACACTACAATTTTCTCGTTCGCCATGCATTTCGGTTTGTAGCGAAACTTAGATCGCGTCTGCGAATGTCTACAGTTGAACATTCGACAACATAATTCTTCATTTTGTATGACCTTTTGTAAGCATTTTTGGTCCAGTTCTTTAAAAACATCAACTATGTCCTCTACGTGTTTGTCCTTTCGTGGCACACCGCAACGAACTGCAACTTTATCAACAAAATTCTTTAAAACATTCTGCAATAATTGTTGATCCTTCTCGTTGCCTAGGTATATATATATATATATATATATATATATATATATATATACTACTGCAACTTTAGCAACACATTTCTTTAAAATATTTTGCAATAATTGTCGATCCTTCTTGTTGCCTGGATATATATATATATATATATATATATCACGAGATTGATATATGTAATGTCCTAATAAACAAATCGTATTTTCATATCAGATACGGCTGTTCGTCATAACATGATTGGCGCTCATGCTAACGCAGGCGGCGTGCGTAGCGCGTTCGCTCTGTGGCTCTGTCGGCCGCCGTTCGCGGTATCGATTGGCTTGGATGGGCGGCTTCTGGTGGTGTCGCGGGCTAGCCATGCTAAATCGACATAATGAGGTCTACTAATTACGTTGCTGGAGGAGGTACTTCTGTTCTGATTAATTTCTATTACAACTACAATTGTAAGGTAGTAAGTAGCAGCAGCAACAACAACAACAACAACAACAACAACAGCAGCAACTACTACAACAACTACAACGAATAAAGCCGCCCTTATCTTAGCCGCCCTATATCGTCTCAAATTTCGAGCCTTCAGTGTGCCCCTCCATCTACATATACGTGGTGTACGCCGCTTACGGCTCACAAAGGTCAACATTCCATTGTAAACAATTAACGCCGTAATCCTGAGACGAATTTATCTGGGTCCTCTAGCGTCTGCCCGTCGTCGGGTGAGCGGCGACCGGCGTAAAGCCAAACAACACCGAAATCGATGCGCTTCCTAATCAGCGCTTCCAACACAGCTTCATTACGTGTCCACGTATTCATTGATCGTCATCACTTCCTATTGACAGTGCGCGTAGGCGCGATTTTATAATGCAATGGTTAAAAACACAGATATATATTCAAAAAACATATATGTATATATATATGTATATATATATATATATATATATATATATAGAACATCTTGTGGTGATTTATTAATCAAACAATGTGATATAGAAAAAATCACAATGTTTTCTATATATATATATATATATGAATGTATTGTTTATTAACCATTATTTGGTTTATGAACATATGTGCAACAGCTCTGCTACATTACTTTTATCAGCGAGATTGGTTTGTACGCTGTTAAAAATTATACGGATCACACACATTGATGTGTTATCATAGACCCTAAATATATATATATATATATATATATATATATATATATATATTTAGGGTCTATCATAACAATATGTATTTATTTTAAGGATTGTAAGTAGATCTCGGAACGAATTTTTTTTTTTTGTACTAAAGTGATGGTGCTTGTTGTAGTTATATTGTTATGATAAAGTGTTAAGAAAAGTTCTGAAAATTGATAATAGGAATTGTAGGACTTGTTAAAGCAAATATTTGTTTCCAACGAAACTTGGTCTCTAAGAGGGCTTGTTTTGGAATAAGAGTTAAATTACCACAATTTGTGACACTGGTATTTTTGCCCGACATAGGAGCATACAATGTGCTGTACAACTAATTTTATGATTATTTGGGGTGATATATTTTTCGGCATTGTAAAAATGGTTAATCAGTATAAATCGGGCTATCAAATTTGTCGCGTGCTATTACTAAAAGTGTGAGATAAGTTAATATTAACTTATAGATATAGTGAGTCTAAAATGTAATACGTTTGATCACCTTCAACTACACTAAGGTATTATACTTCTAAACTTGTATTCGTTTCTTAGTAAACAAAATGATCGTGTAATGGTCTATTGTATTTTGTTCTATTTAGCCCACCGACTGCAGATAGTAATACCTAATACACACATTTGGATTATAAGTGACGAGAAATATATGCACGCGTATAGGATGTATGTGAAGACACGTAGGTGACACAGAGAGTTCAGAGCGCCAGTTAATTATACTTTAGATAACCTTATTACTGTGTTACAATTTTAATATTTAGAGAGCTACATTGACCATTAGAGATTCTCCATGGTTTAGCACTTAATGATCTAGCGGTAATCATTATGAGCATATTGACCATGCAAAATTCATATCAATACCTAATTTGAAAGCACGGCAAGAGTGAGTGTGTATTCAATTCAATATAATACGATATCGGCCTATTTCCGATGTGATCTATAATCATTATCATTTTATAATTAAAACATGTGCTCTCTTGATGCACCATCATCTTAAAGGCACTGAGCCGGACACCCGACAGCCAAGTGTCCCGCCCGAGCTACGCCTAATGCATATGGCCCAACATGGAAGGACAGCGGTGGGCGGACCACATTCCTGCCTGAATCGATGACCTGATGGAGCTGACAAGCACAGAGGTCTACATCTCTATAAGCGAACGCTGTACGGGCCGCAAGCTGCTCCCTCCAATCCGCCGATACTGCGAAGTCGACATGGTTCTCCAGCAGAGTTTCCGCAGCGTTCGGTGTTTGTTCGGTGTATATTATGCCCATTTTTCTAATTCAGACAAATCTAAGCTAATATAAAATCCACTCTTTTTTGCGCTATATTTAGTAATTATAGATCGAACTCGTAATGTAAAGCATTAGGAAGCACAATACCTAAATGCACTTTCTCGGCAACTCTATGCTGTACAGCACTCGACTACAGAGTACGCAGTCTCTTCTCATCGACGTATCATCGTAGTAGTGTACGAACGCGCTATCAAATCATCATAAGGGCAAAGTGACGTGGCCATCAGGACAACCGGGATCAGCTCAGACCGTATCGGGATCCGATGTTGTGTATTTTTCGTTTAATTTTCTTGAGGTTTTGGTGGTGGCCGAGTTAATGATGCCACTAGCGTAGCACTTGTGCAACCCAACTCTTGTCATGATAAATCTCCGTGGTCGCTATATATATGTATATATATATATATATATATATATATATATATATATATATATATATATATATATAATCAATTGTTTTTACCTAGAATATGCGGCACCTATGGCCTCCCTTGAACGGTAAAACAGTCTGCCTGCATCAGCAACCATCGAGTCTCGGCCATAGGGGCTAGTGCAGCAGCGATCTGTTGCTCCGCGTAGTAGCGCGATCACCGAGATTTATTATCACAAGGAGTCGCTTGCACCAGTGCTAAGATTGGTTCTGGCAACTCTTCCGCCGCCGCCGCCACCACCGCCAGCACCTAAAGAAAATCAAACGAATAATATACGACATCGGATACCGACACGGCTTGATTCGATCTCAGTTGCTCTTCTGGTCACGCCTATGTAATAATGGCTTACCTTTATGATAATTTGATTGCGTTTTCTTACATTACTAGGGCTTACACTCTATTATGTGTGTGTGTAAGTGTGGGGGGGGCGGAGAACTCGAAGGGGGCATAGCAGTAGCCGTCCAGGTAGAGCTTATTTGGTAGAGATGTTATTCGGCCTATTTATTTACCCTTTGCATTAGATAATGAATTTATAGTGCATATACCATAAATATCTAGTCGATTTTCTTCAAATATCTAGATGAATTTAAGGAGTGCTAATATGCTACGATATAGCAAACGAGATGATGAAGAATGCTAATATGCTTAAATACAAAATGCATAGTATGCTACAATACAAAACGCGTGGTATGTTCCTACGCAGCGTCGGGTGTATGTATATACACACACACACACAGATGGATCGGACGGCGCTTCGTCGACAGTACCCCCGACATCGTAGCTTGTAATCGCGTAACGTGAAGCAATTCTGGACGCAGCCGTACCGCAATGCACACACATATGTATTGCTCGATATGAAGCACGTGTTTGAACACGGGCTGGAGACCAGAGCAGCTTAATGGGCTGGCGACATAAGCTACAACGACTATAACGGTAACGTCACCGTAGGCAAGCTGGAGACCGAGGGTGGGCGGCGCCACGACCCGGTAGCTTCAAGTTCCTCCGCGGCCATTTCGTTGTCTGTCTTGGCGGAATACATCAGGTTGAACCGCTCGGGCATCGCTCGCCCTTTCTTGTGACATTGGCCAAAATGTCCTGAGGCGCGAGGCTCTACATCGCTTCTAGACAGTCACCAGCGCTTCCCACTCTGCCTTTCTATTCTCAAACTCTCGTCCCCGCAAACGCTCGTTGTCAGTCGCACCGGCTCTTCGAGTTCGCCTAAATTCAGACTCGGTAGCTGTCGCTTCACTATTATACGACAACCTCAGGATAATCCTACCTGACAGTGCAGAGGGGTACAATATATGTATGCATGTGTGTGTGTGTGTTTGTATATATATGAATAGAAAGTACGAAAGAGAATACATACACCGCATTGATAGATATGTAGATATAAACATACCTGTATGTATATGGAATTAAGCGAGGGACAACTTCGTTTATATATATATATATAATTTTTTTTTCTGCCATCTTTAAAACCGGTTTGTTGCAGTGCATGTCCAACAAAAACAAAGAGTCACTTCATGTGCCATATGTGACAGTCTGGTGCGACCTCTAATCCAAGGTTATTATAAAAAAATATTATGTCTGTATTAAAATAAACCCACAGTTAAAAATACATATTTATGTTTTATGTTATGTTAATATTTTCAGACTTTTTTCACCGCCATTTATATATATATAAAAAAATATATATATATATATATATATATATAGTATATAAATCACGCAAAACAATTTGCGTTCGTATTACGAATAGTTCTGTAGGTAAGCAAAGGATACGGTCGCTCGCTCGGTTAGAAGGGCAAACGTTGTTGCTGCCTGCCTGGCTAGGGCAGGGTACATCTGTTTGTCTGTCTGTCTGTCCCGTTTCTATGCGTTCATTCAGTTGAATGTCGCGCTCATGTCTTTGTCGTCGATACGTCGATGGCTCAACTTACGTGCTTGGGGTGTTGTTGTACGTGCCTCCGCGCGTCTGTGTCTCTGCGATCTGCGCGGTCGCCTTCGTCGTCTCCTCTCGGTCGTCTACTGGGTATTGAGGATTTTTTCCTGAGTTTTGTTGGTATCCTTTACAATGGCCGGTGGGGCGCCCGAAAGGCAAAAAGGGGCGGCGACACAAAGAAGCGACGAAAAAGAACGAGTAGACGCCAATGAAAACAGTCCATCTGTCGTCTTGGGCTCGTCACAACGCCAATAACGATGATGATGATGGTGATGGGGACGACGATGATGATGATGACGACGACGACTATGAAGAAAATGGTGATGCTTTAACAACCTCAACGACGACGAGGACGACCGTGGGTGGGTGGCGGAAGTGCACAACTCAGTTGTGCCTAGGCTAGTAGGCGTTGCGTGTCAAGGTCACGATAACCAACACGCTGCTGCTGCTGTTGGCGTATCTGTCTCTAGTTATCTATACATCTTTCCATTTATTCGGCGAGCAACGGGCAGCAACAACAACGACGACGATGCAAAAGACAACCACGACGGCGACAACGACGACGATGTAAAGGACAAGTTCCGCTAGAGCCCCCCCACGCTTCTTCTCGTGTGTAGGTCTTCGTCTAGTAAAAAACTCTATCTTTGTCAAACCGCCAGCCTGTCAAGCCGAGTCAGTGGAGAACTTAGAGATTCACAAAGCTAGAGATCTCCAAAAACGGGGTCACGTCACGATCATGGCAACTCCCATTGTGACGCAGGCACGCGTGCTCGCTGAATAAGTGAACAACACTTTTGGCGCTTTGCAAACACTGATCACGAGGCACCTCTCTCTCCCTATGTATGTATTTATATATACATCGTTCTCACTCTCACTGTATTTCTCTACGACGTTGGCAGGTCGTAGAATCACTGCTGCTACGAACCGTCGCCGCAGATTGATCTCGGCTGATAGTCTCTAGTTTCGCCGTCGTTTGTTTTCGTTCCATGTCTTGTGTAAACAATGGGTTTTCTTCCCTATTAAGGTAAACGAAATTCGCCTAAAGTAAGCCTGAACCATCGACGTTCGGTGGACCGCACTGTGCACTCGACGAACGCAACAGCCCGCCTGTATTACTCCATTCTTTAGGCAGACGGAAATGGCGGTCCTTCCGGCCCCATCGTTCACGTAACCTCTCTTTTTAGCGCACCTTAACGCACAAGCTACGCGCATGTAAAGAGCACATTTGATGAGGGAACTTCCTGTTCGCCGCGTGGCACTCCAGAATACGCCGTACCGTCATACTTGAGGGTCGGCCACAGTTACGACAACAACTGCAACGACGCTACCAACAACATCAAAAACAACAGTATTAACAGCAATCGAAACGACAACAATGATGCCGACAACAGCAACAATAGGAACAACAACACCAACAGCCAAAACAAACGCTCGGTCAGATGGCGTTTCCAATCGCCGTCACTCGTGATTCGCGCGCATTGCAGCCGCTGATCTCTGTGAGAGACGACCGCAGCTGTCGGGGTTCCTTCCCGAAGGGCATTCGAGACACTGGCGGGAAAGATAGATGCCGGGTCTTTGGTCCGCCGGTCGGGAACACCGACGGGAGGGATCGCCAGTGGGAGAGGGACACCGTCCTTTTCCCACCCCGTCTAGGGAGAGGGCGGGTTGTTCGCCTGGCGAGATCGCTCGACGAGAGACGCTGGGAGAACAGTCAGCCGTCAGCTACTAGTAGACTGGAGGCAGAACAGGCACGGCCATAACGTGTACAAACAACACGATTGCCATCACATCGCCACGATGGGCCTTTCGCAGGCAGCAGCAGAAGCGCGCAGGCCATTGGCGCACACGTGCGTTACGACGGAAACGTTAGGACCAACCAAGCAACTGGCAAGTGAGGAGGGCTGAACTAAAAACAAAGATACGAACAAGAAAAGGAACAAGTAAAACAAAATGAGGAAGAGAAAAAAAACTTGACGACGACGGAGGCCAGCGACCAACAAATGCACTTAACATGGCCATGGGACGGGCGGGAAGTGGGGTAAGAAGAAGGAATCCTGGCGAAATGATTAGTTGTATTAAACGTATTTCCTAAACGAGAGCTAAGGCCACTAACCACTAAGAAAGTTGACACACCGGCCTGCAAATGGCCACTGGAAACGCGTTTGCCTGGAAAACTGAGCGAATGCAGTGATCGTGTTGCAGCGCTGGTAGTAGAGCTAATGCCCGTCTAGATGTATGTAGTACGGATGCATGAGCCAATCAGTAGCCAGTAGAACAAATATAGTAAGTGATTGAGTGAGTGACTGACTGAGAGGCTAACTAGCTGAATGAGCGGCTCAGACAATAGGTAGTGGAAGCGACACGAGCGCGTATTGAAAACGGCAAATGAAGGCAACTGACAAGCGGCAGCTGCAGGCCACGGGTTCTCTAATTGTATACGGAGACGCATAGAGACCGGGAAGACATAGGCGGCTGTCTCGTTGTTTCCGTCGTTACCGCCAACACCGCCACGACCACCAACATTACGACCACCGTCACCAATACCCCCTTCTGCACCCCGCGCTCCGAAAGAAAGCTGGCGAATGAAGAAATAGGGTGGACCAGGCGGCGCATAGCGAGGCGGCTAGAGGACGGTGCAGGACGACAAGAAGAACGAGAGCAGCGGGCTCCAGTGGCAGCGGCGGCGGTGGCGGAAGCACGCGACGAGTACACCAATTAGCTCGGCGCGCACTACAATACAGCTACGAACGGCCTAGCGGGTTCGTTCGTGGGTTATCCCTATTCCTCCGCACCCCCCCCGTACCCCGCTCGCCCGCGCGCCTGTTCCTTCTTTCTTCATACCCACATAACACTCCCACTCTCGTCTTGCCCCCGCTACAGTCCCCGCTAGTCAGCAGACCCTAAAGAGGCCCTGATGACTAGACTGTGGCCGACACCCTGGCCGGCCTCCCACGGTCCAAGGGTCCGAGAGACGCCGAGACGCGAACCGACAACGAACGATTGACTAACCACCACCACCACCAGACACCAGACAGACGGGTGTAGGCTGAACTAGTAGTAGTAGTAGTACTATAAAAGCTGTGGCAAGTAGCCCGGCCACCGAGGAGAGCAGCTGCAGGCCAAATAGCGAGAGAAAAAAGTCGAAAAGACGACGCTAATGCCCCTCCCAAAGCCAGCCTGCTGGAGAGTAACCTGCTGGGAGGGGGGTGATAGAAAGCGAAGGATTCTACGACAAGGGCAAAACGCAGCGTGGATCTGCGTGGTGCTCGTGGCTGTTATTGTTGTGGCTGTTGTTGTTGTTGTTGATGTTATTGTTGTTGTTATTGTTGTTGTTGATGTTGTTGTTGCTATTGTTGTTGTTGTTGTTGATGTTATTGTTGTTGTTGATGTTGTTGTTGCTATTGTTGTTGATAATGTTGTTGTTGATGTTTTTGTTGTTGCTATTGTTGTTGATGTTGTTGTTGTATATCTTCTGTCGTCGTCGTTAGTTGCAGTAATAGCGATAGTAGCCATTCACTGCGTCACTGGAAAGTGACACCGTTAGACAAAAGAAGGGCCCTGGGCTCGCTGAAGATGGTAACGTTCCGACGACGACGACAACTACAGCGAAAACAACAACAACAACAACAGCAACATAACAACAATGACAATGAGGACGACGATCGACCGTCGTCCCGTCAACCGTTGATCTCGTACGTACATGCATAAATACAGGCGATGCCTCGACCTGGGGCGGGGAAAGAGACGAAGCCGCGACGATTGCCTAGTGTGACTGATAGTATAATAATAGTATGACAACGTCGATTGTCTTCGCCTGCAACACCATAGCGGTATAAATGAACTCAAATAAGAGTGGGTAAAACGTTAGCATACATTGAATAACAACTTATAATAACTTATTTAGTAATGAAAAAATATCTATATTTATTTTTTCTGTTTGGGTGTTCTTTGGACGTTTGATCGTTGAACTGCCAATCTGGAAAATAGATTTATATAAGCATGCAGTCAAAACACCTAAGGATTTTGGTATTCAGTTAATTTAATGATGCCATTGGTCGCGCAATGGGTTCATTGTAGTTCATTTTAAATTAATGTAATTAGATTAAAACCTTATCGGCTGTATAGAAAAAACGCAACGTCATTGCAGAGCGAAAATTGGCTTCTCTTATTGCATAAACTTTGGCAACGTTTTAATATTTTGTAACGTTTTTTACTGCACAATGCTGCTCAAAGATTTTTGCCAGTGAGGTCTCCTACATCGTACCATCTTTTGCATATCCGTGATCATAGCTTCACTTTGTTAATCGGAGTTTAGCACGTGGAGTTCTACCAAGTCGCTAGTCTTTACTCAGAAAGGTACTACTTTTGTAACAAAACCAACAATAGATAATAATAAATCGATAATAATACATCGAAAGGGTCGACTTTGCACTTTCCGTGCATTTGTAGCGAAGCTTGCCGAAAAACGAATTCCGCTGGCGGGGCTTTCGATTATAGTCATGTTCGCGTTTTTGTTCGCAGGCCTATTTTTAGTTGCCGCCTCATGCTATAATGGTTGACATGTTTATAACGTGATGTTTGACCCATTGTAATCTGGCAAGATCTCTAGCAGCACGGCGAGATTGTCCTGTTGTTTGTATGGCTAGCGTGTGCCGGAAAAAACAATTGATGTTCACCTCGGATTGTGAATCTTTCTTCTTCGTCTTGACTCTTTGACGCGCGTGTTTCAGAAGCGCTTGCAGGCGGCCACAATAGCAAGGATCGAGCTTGCTGTACTTTACCAGCTTCCTGCCTTCCTTACGTCCAGTGTAGCTGTAGATCCAGCTGCGCAAACTGCTCTGCTCGTTTAGAAAGGCGCGAGAGGGAGTCACATCGTAACGTCCCAAGCGACAAGGCGGCCGAACTGCCACGGCCGAACTGCCAGAAACATGCCATTAGGTCGCAGCCCTAAGTTCTTTACCAGACTTCTGGTTGCCTTCTGACACGCGAGCCGATTGTAGGAACCTAAAGCTAAAGCATCGTTTAGCGCGCGGAATGTCTGGAGTGCCCCTCCACACCTAAAAACAACTAAGGCCGTACATTCTAGTCTCGGGCACCAATTGATTGCGTGGGCTGCGCAAAAACGACACCTGCGCCGACCGTGCGCCAATTACTAGAGTGCTTGCCTTATTGAAGCGTGGCGCCCGATGGGCGCATAAAACTTCGATTACACAGTACTGAAGTATTCGACGGTGCCAACAGGCTACGCAATTACCTTTTATTACTTGCTATTGTCAAAATGAACATAAACAGCGCTAACACAATCGTTCCTAAGGCAGACAGACAGCGGATGACAACAGTAGCCATTAAGGATGTGCGACTGATTTGTTAATATTTTTGCACGATGATGATGTAATGTCCTGATGTTCAGTCAAATGTCTCTAATGGAAATTGTAGCCGTTTGTTACCCCGTCTTTTGGAGCTGAATCATCTCAATTGGGACAAACGTCGCCTGACACTTATGTTCACTATTACTCATTCTATCGCCGTTCCGATTGCACATTCTCTAAATCTGGTACAAAATGTTTACTGTTCCACAGAGTTAATATTAGAGGCAAAAGTTACAGAAGGTCTAGCAGTCTGAAGACTGTGCGGGAAATACATGCAGATGCAATAATTGGAGGTAACATCTATATTTACCTTACTTTCCCATAAACTCAAGAATATTTTGTAACACTTAAAAATGCCGCTAAGGTTTGAAGAAATAATTCGGAACATTACCGGAATAAAAGAGCTAGAGCCATAAATAAGCACTAATACTGGTAATGAAATTTATAATAATAACAGCATATTCATAAGCCAAATTTCAATATGTTGCTAAAATAGTAGGGCAAGTATAAATAGCCCCTAGGCTACTATCGCTGATCATATGGGATCTGAAGACAAAAAGAGAGACAAAAATGAACCGCGTCTGCACTCTAAGCAGAGGGCCCGACACGGACTAAATTCCTCGCCTTGTCTGTCACTAACTGCTCCTGAAAGAAGTTTCTCTTGCCGAGTCTATACCGTGCAGACAATAATAAACTCCAGGACTCACAGTCCCTTGGGGGTTGTGGCCGAGCGCCAAAGTCGGGGTGCTGGCGAGAGGCAAAAGTGTTGTTATAGGACAACTGGGAGCTTTCGGGGCAATGTCTTGCACCCCCCCCCCCAAGGCTCAATAGTGCATCCGGCAAGTAGACGACGACACATTATCACGCCCCATTGGTTTGACCGAACCCATCCGCCCCAGGTATTGCATTGCAAGCACCTTAGGCAAACTCTGCTTGCCTATTTCAACTACTGACGGTATCACACTACGTTTGACTGGTATTTGTTTCAAGTCATCTAGTAGAATCGGCGGGTTTAAAAGGTGCGAAACCCTCCTTTGATATGTTGGGTCACAAAAACATAAAGGAAACCGTTTTTCGTATTCCAGAAAACAAACTAGTTCTTACAAGAACATGAACACTATGCTATAAAAATGAACTCTATTGAAATAAATAAATCCGATATCGTAGAAAACCTTATGTGCTGTGACGTCTTGCGGATAGTGCACCGTAGATTACTGAATTATTAATTTGCTGTATATATATATATATATATATATGTTACCGCTCCTTGGTCGTTTTTGGTTTTTAAGTCTTCAAGGTACACACATTAAAACACCCACAATAATGGCCCTAAATCTTAATAACATCTAATATGTCATATTAAGACTTGATGTTACGTACGTACTCTTGCATATATATGAAAAATGTTTGAACAAATATTAGCATTATTGTGGAAATGGAGGTACACCGTCTAACTGTTAAGAGATCGGTGCTCCCTGTTTATTTTCAGCTTCATTGGCCGTGGTCTAACTATTATGATGCACTCCGGCATTCATTCTGTTTAAGCTGAAAGCTCTATAGAAACAAAAGCACGTTTGAAGCTATCAAAATAATTTGTTGATAAGATTAATAAAAGTTGCTGGGTTTGCACTTAAACGTCTGGATGCCACTAAGCTTGCTAACTAACTGCCTTGCCAGTTGATTATACAAACATATAGAGCCCTAATTTTATTCCGTCAGAACCGAGGGTTGTTCGTACAGAGACCGGCCTTGTACGTACATGGCTTTGCTGAGGTAGGAAAGGCAAGAACTCCGATTGCTCTCTGCGCCTGGTATGTAAAGCCCGTGATTTATGCAGTACATTCCTGGATGAGTTACCAGTGTACTTGGTGTGCGTGGCGTGTGTTTTTCAGGATGTCTGGCGCTATTCGTTGGGAAACAAAATGAGGTAAGGCTGATCCTATATCGTTTGACAAAGGCCTCTGCTCGACACCAAGCAAAGCCAGCACACTTGTCTCGAAGGTATATTGCGCGTGTTTTTCTTTCGGCCACCTCTCCGTTTTCTATATATATATACGAGGAGCACAGCCTTTACGCCAGAAGCAAACGTGGCCTGGCTGGTGAATAGCAAGCGAGAGCGCATGTGATTTATACCATGTGGTATAGCTACCATAGAGGCTATGATCTGGGCCAGTAGCCGTTGCTTCGCAGCTGGACTGGATTTTGGCTCATTGCTCCATTTTATCTCTAGCTCTGTGCTTCATTCGTTTTTCGCATTACGTTATGCATAAAACGTAAGCAGAAGCATCTGAACTTGCATAGTTTTCGATAAAGAGTATTAGGACTTTACGACATCGCCACAAATGTAGCCCGGTCGCGGCAAAGCCTCACTTTCTAGGAAGCTGCATAATCTCCATGCATAGCAAGGAATACTACTGTGTTTAATCTATATAGGTGGCATAAATAAGCGCAAGATTATCTATAAATATTTGGTTTTCGTTGGAAGTATTTCCTGTTTACCTGAGACAGCTAGTTTACTACGATTATTAGGCCACTCTTTGTCGTTAGGCACATCTAATGATTTATTTCACAGAGCATGCTTTTATTGCAGCTTGTCTTGCACTCATTGGTTAGATAGAATGCAGGAGGCAATTTGTTTTCTGCATAAGCTGAGCACAAGCTCGGGTTATTTTTGTTGAAATACGCAGGTTAGTTGTGTACGTTACTGAACGACAGAAATAAAACAGTGCATGTCCCTTGCAATAGCAACTGAAGTACGTCATATACTTAATGCGGTCACCAGAACATTCCAGTGTAAAATCCTGTTTGTGCGAGCCGTGAAGACGTTGTTGCATGCGGGCGCATCCAATTTGATACTACATTGCAACTTGTAATAGGAAACACATCAAACAGCATTTGTGATTCATATTGCCACCGACCACTGTTAGTACTGTTACCTAGTGATACGAACAACGACACAATAAGTGTACAACTGCGCAACCGGGTTCACTTTTTGTTCGCCTTAGCAAAAAGCTGACGCTCTTTGGATTGTGGTATTATGAATACAGTGGATACGAAGGCGGACATTCGAGGAGGCGCTGTCTACTAATATGTGTAGAACGGAATAAATACAACCAAGCTTGACGGTGACGTGCGAGACAATGACAAACACTTTTTGCTTAGATCTAGCTTATATTCCCTAAGTTCTACAACTATATATATATATATATATATATATAGTTTGGGTACATGTATTTACTTATTTCCTTGTTCGTGCGCAGTTTAGATATAAACTAGATCTTAGATCAGCTAGTATATCACGAATAGGCAAGTCTTCTTAAAAACATGACATCGTAACCCAACCGACCCATAGCTAAAAATATGTTTCAGTAGCGTAACAAACATTTCAGCGTAACGCGCCACGCTAGCCCGAGATAAGAAAATTAACTAGCAAATAAAGTAGACTTTGCATGTGTTTCTCTTAACTATTAAATCAGGTAACCTTCTTTGTTGTTCTATACTCTCACTAGAACTAGTCGATTCTAGGATAGCGCGTTGGTTCCTCTCTTTATTATTGATTCACTTACATAACAGCTTACAGACGTTGCAAAGAGGCATCGTAATAAAAGTGAAACTACCACCAACGTGAATAGTGAAAACTGCTCATTACTGCTATTAACTGCTCCGGTAGACTGGAATGGAAGTTGCGATGGGTGACATAATATGCTAAACGGCGGAACGCGCCATGTGCGGCTTGCGGCAAATTAATGTATTAGATTTATATATAAACTAAGCAAATCCGTTATCTTGGTCTACAACCCGTCATGCCCGCTCGCGGCACTGCTGCCTTTCTGGAAGGTATAACTGCATAAATTCGGCTGGCATTTAATTCCGTTTTTATGTTTATACATACACTCGTTTATATATATATACGCATCAAAACTTCAAAGCTTCTGGTGTTACTTTTAAATACGTAAACATTGCAATTACTCATTTCAACACGACAACTCTTAAATTATACGCGTTAACCGTGGTTTTCGCGCTGCCAGCCATACGTATTTCGTAGGCACGATGTCGACCGTCTTAGCGGAACAAGTAGTCTTAGGGAAATTAAAAGTTTGCTGTTTTAGTTGATAAGCCACGCATTAAATAAACTCGTATATATGCAGATGTTTAGTCTGTTTGTAATAATAAGCAGATGCCTAATTAAAGCCAATATTAGCATTTTATTAAGTCTGTCATAGAGAACAATTAAATACACCAATACCACTGGTCGAAACAAAATGTATAATCAAATGTTTCAGTCTCGGTAAACTCAGTAGACTACAAACAAATGTTTAATAAATCTTTCCGGACATGAATACATTAATAGCTTTTTCTCGGTTGTAACGGATTGAGATCTTTCTCTCAGTAGACTGATATCAAGGGAGTCTTATTCCTGGTCTGTATGGGAGTCGAGACGAATATGTAAAAATTGTTATTCCGGCAGACCACGCATAGCTGTCAGCGTGGTTTAACTATGAATTACAATCCCAGTTTAAGTGGAAAGCTAAGTTAAAGCTAAAGTTTCTAAAATAGTTAAGCACCAAATTGTTTTTTTCTAACATATCTATAAACGTAATTAAAAAAAAAACCGAAACATAGATTAACATTAGCCCTGCAAACATCGATGCTCGATATGTATGCCAGAAAAGCTATATGTATATATATATTTTTAAGTTAATCATTATACTAGGATAAACGACATGCTTTCCTTGTTAAAATGATCCGGATAAATCACCAAATAATGAATTGCTACAGTAATAATTGCCTACCGGCGGTGCCAGACTACAACAACGATAACTAAGATAGACCAGGCGTCTTCGGTCTGGCGACTTACCTTAAGTGTGTGACGCTCTGGCAACAGCAGGAAAAGTGCATCACAGTTTGTGGGTACGGTAACGTTACTTCTGGGTCTCAAACTTGGTCATATGCACGCACTTGAAATTGTTCAGGCTTGATTGACTAAAGGCGAGTTAGTTTAGACCCTGATGTCCATATGTCGATTGCGTATTGCAAGGTCCGCTCTGACGAAACAAAATTTGCCATATTAACTTTATGTTTACAAAGCTGTATTTGCGCTAAAATGATCTTGTACGGCAAGGATGTACAACAATCCACTGGCATTTTTAGCATAGCTGAATAAGCGTTCCAATTTATTTTTTGAAGAAAGTGTGTAAGTGACTCTATTTTAGTTAGAAAATTCTATAGGCTCTCTATAGGCGCTCGATAGAGTTGTAGTATGTAGCGCACCCGCCCGCTATTAACCAACTACTGATGCTTAAAGCGATAATTATCTCGTCCGTAAAGCCTTGGTAACAGATAGAGTTCAGACTTCTATCGGTTCGGTAAATAAACAGTGGACTCGCTAAGAAGAGCGATCTGGCACATCTGGACTTGGACGTGCTACACTCGTTTACACTGGAAAAGTAAATAGAGGTCTGTGTCCGTTTTTGTCCCGCAATTACTTGCCAAGGTGTATTGCAGTTATTATGGTATTACTTGAAACACGTGAGGTTGGTTCTGTTTGATCTTTTGTGAAGGGCCTTTACTTCATTGCAATGTCAGAACTAGAGCGTTTATGGTCTTGGTCTAGTCATTTTGTAAAGGGCGTTATTCACTTCAAATTATTTATAAGAAGGTTCTGCCTTACGGCCCGTAGTTGTTAAAATTTCTCTGTAATCTGTTTACTCGTTAACTTTCTTTATGTCGAGTCTTTCATCTCTTTTCATTTTCTTGAAGGTTATCTTAAATGCGAGCTGTTGTGATGCATGGGGTGCTACATCTCCGTAAGGATTCTAAGTGTATTAAAATCGGAAGTCATGCCACATTGTTGTGTTTTGTTGGCCGAATATTTTTTAAAACTGGCTGCCATATGAAATGCCTACAGCATGGTCCTTTCCATGATGTCGATTTTGTCTGTCACGCAGGCCTGCTACCTAAAACGTTCGGAACTGTTGGGGCTCTGCGCCGAGCACGGGCTCTACACCCAGAGTCCCAGATAGTTGCTGATCGTAGGGCGCTTTATGGCCGACATAGACCTACAAAAAACTGCTTGTGGAGAATAAGCGCCGGTACGATGAAGAGGAGGAGTTTCGTATGCTTGAGAGAGCAGAGCGCGAACCCCATGTCTACATTGTTCACCGGCTGAACAAAGGCATGCACAGCATGACAAAGGTGCAGTTGCGGTAGCACCTTAGTGCACTTCTGCTCATTGCAAACGCCCTCGCGCCTAACCCAGTTATTGAGCAATTGCTCACTCTGAAGCAGCACTATATAAATTCGTAATTTACGATGGAAGAAGTGGTGCAGATCGTGCGCGGGCTGCCCAAGAAGAAGAATAGTGGTCCTAATGGGATCCATTACGCACATTGGGCTGAGTCGTCCGATGTTTTAGCAAGAGAGCTGTGTAATCTGTTTAATCAGATACCCAGCGGGGGATACATACCCCAGGTTTGGCACGAGGCCAGGCTTACTTTCCTATTCAAGGGGCAAATACGGTGACAACGTGGATGATCCAAATTTCTACCGGGGTCGCGCCGGAATGCAATTTTAAGAAAACCTTCGTTAAGCTTATCTCGAGGGTGTGTCCAACTATGGAGAAGGCCCTACAACCAGAGCAATTCGCATTCAGGAAGGGTCGAAGTACACAGTACGCGATCCATGTACTCCAGTCGAAAGTTAAGCGGGTGTTAGCTGTACCCGGGGGTTACTTGTACGCCGTCTGTATCGATTGTATCACCCTTCGACAAAGCTCCCCGTCACTTACTAGTCGATTAATTTGACATGCTGAGGTGGATGGTCCTTTTCCACGAGTGCTCTCCAGCTTATTTGCTAGAGACCGCCCTGAAGTAAACATAAAGGGCGAAGACACCTTGCAGCTAAGTCAAAACGTAGCGCCCCTTAAGGGGACCCCCTCAGTTGCCTGGTCTTTTCTTTGCTCATCGCAGACCTAGCCCGCCTTGTGCGAAGGAGTTTAGAAACGCCCTCGTTATGTATACGGATGACATAGTATTGGCCCACCGGGACCGTGGTGCCATTCGCCGAATTGTCGGCGACGTAGAAAGTTAGCTTCACCGTTAGGGCCTACGAATGTTTCGCAGAAGACGAAAGCCATTAAGTTTCGCCGTGGAGGTCTATTGGCTGCAGCAGACGTAATACCCTGTTGTGGCCAACCTCTGGAGTTTGTCAACTCCTTCCCGTATTTGGGTCTGAGACTGCACTATACGGGAACGACCTTTACCCAACACATTGGCGACAGGTGTGGTGGGCTATTGCCTCTATTCATACAGAGGTGAGACCTCTGTATGACAGATGAGACCTCTGAATACTTTGTTCTGAGAAAAGCACACTTGGGTTGTATCGTCGTAAAAGTTTATGTTAAAAATATTAGCAGGCTTTATGAATTTTTCTTCTCCCGTACAGGGCGACTCGATAGATTTTCTAAGTACATTCCAGAACAGATATTTTGACTTCTTAATTATATCGGTTTGTGGCAGAACTAGATTGAGGCCGGTTTTATTCCATCATAAAGGCCGTAGGTTCCAGACCGTACATTGCCGTAGGTTCCAGACCATCTTCATTTGGCCTGCTGAGATTTATTTTATGGTTTTTACGCTAAACACTCTAAAATGCTTTATGTTTCCACAACATAGAAGGAAATGGTTACCATCAGGCCACACAGCAGGATTAAAGATTTTGTTAAATGTATTCGCTCTGACTTGAATATGAGGGCTATTAGAATATTGCTGGCTGAGTTCTGCCAGCCTCATCACGCTTATATCGGAGTCCTCGCCAACAATACGGATAGCGTATTGCCGCATGTCACTTGATATGTGACTTTTGTTTATACGGTTTACAAATAATGTTTTGTCTTAGACGTTCTTTACTTTGTTTCTGCCCGTTTTTGCCGACGATATGCCACTTGTTGTAATTTTTCGATTGCGCATGCCGTTCTTTCGGTATGTCCAATAGTGCACGTTCAAGTTGTTGCTTAAAACCGAGACGGTGCGGTTCGCATGCGGATAGCCGATTTTTTTGCTGGTGTTACCGTTGTTGTTGTCATCGTTGTCATTGTCATCGTTGTTGTTGTTGCTGCTGGCTATACAAAATCGAACAGCGGTATTTTTGCTTTGTTGTGGTAATCGTATTTGTGCGTAATTTTGCCAGTTCTTTTACAGGCTTTCCTAGCAGTTCTGTACTTCCTCAATGCAGCTATAGAATGCTTCGTTGTTGCGTTGTTCAATACGATCACCGTTACCTAATTTCAGACACACGACTTGCAATCTGTTAGATTAGTTAAATGGGCTATGCTGCCACAAGGACTGTTGGGGAAACCCTAGATATCTTAACATGTCCGGCCCTCGGTGCATTGAAGACCTGTCGGCTGCTGTCTAAGCCGTGCGACTTGTTCGTGCTTTGTTAAACGCCATAAGTCGTGGGCCTTGTTAAGGAGGCGGCGTGTTGTAGCACTGGTAGTCGTGCGCCTTTATAAGGGTGTGGCGTATAACAGGATGCTGGCTGTTACTGATGCTAAGAGGCGGCCCGGTACTTGACCATAAGCGTGGCTATTATTGGATGACTGTCCAGGTGTGAATTTTGATTCCGTGGAGGACGCTTCACAACCAGTTACAAGAATTGCTTCCTTTTTTGTGAAGCCAATTTGAGGCATGCGGAGGTGTATTCGTTCAGACACGATCCTTATCTCTTAAATTGGGATTGGCTCGAAGGTTAGGTGTGACGTTTCTTTAAAGAGTACCGGCTGCGGCGGGGGTCTTTGTGGAAAGAACGCATTTATAGTCGGTCACGCCACCTCTTCTGGTAAAAGCGGGTGCGTGTGGCGCATTTTGTTACGTACCCTTTGCCCCAGGGGTTTTCGTCGATCTCCTCACATAAAAGGTTCCAGTGGTCTTTTTTACTATTCCTTATGGCCATATGTAGAGCTCTTCGTGCTGTTTTTATTCTTCCTATAAAAAGGAGAGTTCTGGTCGGTGCCTTGCGGTTCGTGCTAACTTGTCGTAGGCGGTGGCAGGCCCTTTGCTTTTCGGCAATCTGACGATTCCACCAGTAGCACAGTGCACGATCCGCTGTCTTGGGATGGGGGCGGGAGCTGGATTCTCGGCAGGCTTCCTCTAGTAGTGCAGAGATTTCCGCTGCCGAGCATTCAGTAAAGTTAGGTACTTTTCTTTTAATGCTTTCAGTAGGCGGGTATAATTTGGCCTGAAAAAGCGTTGCTGTTGTGTGAATGGGCTGGGAAGAAGCTAGATTGATGGAGAAAGTTACGTAGAGATGCTCGGATAGGATTTCTGTTTCCTTGTGGATCCTCCAGCCGGGTATTCGATGAGCTAGTTCCTCTGATGTAAATGTCACATCTGATGTTGATCTGTGCCTGCCATTATCGAAGGTGTGTCATCGGATGTTAATGAGTCGTAGATCAGCCCAATTTGCCTATTCTAAAAGGATCTCTCCTTTTCTTGATGAAAACCTGCTTCTTCACAGACTGTGGGCCGCATATAAGTCCCCTCCCACAATCGCCACGATGACCGCGTGTGCTCATGCTGAGGTCAAGTTTCTCAAGCAAGTCCTCGTTTTCCTGTACGGCGGAGTTCGGAGAATTATAAACTGAGTAGATTGCGAAATCGGAGGTAGTATAAAAGGAGACGTGGGTGCTTTGTCCCATTGACGTGGGCAAGGATCTTGTGGAGAATACCTTGATCGAAACGAATTCGTTACCAGCGTGGGGCCCAGGATGAGAATGTTTTGTGATAGGGGTCTCTGAGAGAAGTAGGATTTCTATGTCGTTTTCGGCTGCGAATTAAGACGCCAGATGATTGAGAGATTGAGACGGTGGAGGCTCTGCGGATGTTTATTTGCAGTATTTTAATGTTGCTGGTCATTTTGATTGGGGTTTGCTCGGAGGATTGGGAAGGTCCGCAGCCCCACGTGCGTCCACTGCGGGGAGGGACTCGACTACACCCCAGAGCACACCGTGCTGAGGTGTCCACATGCACGGAGCAGCGCGCAAGCGTAACAGAGCTTTTAGGGAACAAGCCAACTCTTAATCTACAGAACATCATTAAGAAAATGACGGAATCAGTATCACACTGGAAAGAAGTGTCGCAAGTTTTAAAGAACATACTGCTGGAGAAGACAAGGGCCGCTCTTTAAGCTCGTTTGCGCCTCCCCGAGTCTCCCGGGAACCAAGCCCGCCAGGAATAATAGAATCGCCCCACCCCCTGACTGTTTGATGTTATGCGCAAGCAGTTCCCCAGTCAGACGGGGGACGGAGACATGACTGGTTTTTAGTGGGTTAGAGTCCCACTACCGGCCCGCGCTTGCAGGGAGTCCCTCTGCTGCGGTGTCCGTGTGTGCAAACGCATTTTCCAGTTAGTCCTCCAAAAAATGTTTAGCCAGTACGTGCTGTATTACAATACAATCAACTGGCGGTTGAATGAAACCGTGACTCCGTAGGCTGTTTGCGTACAAATCTAATCATTGCGTATGAGATATTTAAGAACGCGGTAGTCAACACGACGCTGGTACACCGCGACACTTAGGTCGACGACTCTGTCACGCGTCAAATTGCACCTTCTTGAGACTCTTTTTAGAAACTTGTTCTGAATACGCTGCAGTAAACATATATTCTTGTCGTAGAAAGGTGCCCACGCGTAAGCACATGATCGCGTTTTGCAACGACAAGGGCTCTATGAAGACGCAGGTCAGGTTTTTGGAGACCACTTGTGATGAGATACCCTCAGTATAAGGTTGCTCGGTCGAAAGGCAGCTCTTGCTGAATTGGCGATGCTGAATGATGTTACCTCGGGTATAGAGAAATTCTTTTGCTGTTACGTAAAGTTGTCCTCAGGACTGCGTACTTTAGAATCATACCAGGTGGCAGTACTATTAATGGCTGCTTGAATCTCCAGGCGATCCACGTTTCCTCTGCTCTGGGCTTATTTTTAAATCGTTTGCATACATTTTGTATGCTATGTTTACGTGCACCCAAGTCCTGAGCAAAGATTATATAATAAATGGGCCTAAGCAGGAGCTTGGAGGAACCCCAGAAGGGCATGGGAAGCGCTCCGATACCGAGTCACTGACTTTTACGGCGAGGATGCGAACTGTTAGATATGAGCGACCCAGCCATAATTTGAGATCAATTTAAAGCGCCGCCATTTTCAATAAAGAAATCTTATGATTTACTCTGTCGAAGGCTCGCGAGAAATTAAAGTAGACTATGTATATAAGGATAGCCCTGTTACGTGCGATAGCCCAATCATGACAGACCTCGAGGAGTTGAGTTCCAGTGGAACACACATGTTGATGTGGGTCCAGGAGTTTAAAGGATTCAAGGTAGTTATAAATCTCATGTAACCTTAATTCTCTACGCTGAGGCCTGCTAAGGTGGTATCTGTACCCAAACATAAGAGCCGGTAAACGACCATTCGATAGAGCGCCTGTTTGTCTAGGCCATTGCCTGGCTGCAGGATGTCAACTACTAAGTGGCGTTATAGACACTCTTCTCGCCGGCGGGACTAGAGAAGCTCTGAGGCGCCCTAAGGGCGATGCGGAGGCAAACATATTTAGCTTTATTAGCCAATGGTTGGTTTACAGTTTTGCGCGAGCAGAGAAAGCGTACATTTACATATATGTACATTCATCACGGTTTCAATGTCTGCCATCTGCATGCCCTTAGGTGATGGCGGAACCCGTTGTAGCGACTCCAAGAGTAAAGCTCCGTTAGTGCTTCGTATTTCTCGGAAGTCTTTACGGCAATCCTCCCGTTATTTCGCATCCAGAACGGAGGCCGTGCGCCGAAACGTGCTGGCACCAACGACACTATTTCGGCTAAGGCAGAACCCCTTTGGTCAGCTGGAGTCCCAGTGAATGTCGGACGCACTTACACCCTGTATAATACATCGCAGCACATTTGAAATAAATATCCATAACTTATTTAAAATAATAAATAAAAATTACTCTCAAGTCAATTACATTTTTTTTAACTAAGTCGCATTTTGCAAAATATATACAAAACGAATGACGTCTCATGCGGAGCAAGCGTCTCTCCCATGGTAAAAAGGTAGTGCATGCAGCCTAAATAACAATGCTAGCAGATGCGTATTTTGAGATAAATTAGTTTTGATTAAAACTCAAAACCTGCCATAAATTGACTGGAGCTTCCCCGCGGCTCGTCTTGAAGGTCAAAATTTCCAGTTGTGTTTTTACTAGCCCCCGTGATGATTTGAGAACTGGGAAGAAAAGGCGACAAAGGAAGCTGCGACAATAAACGAATCTATTTTATTTTCTCACAACTTTTTTTTAAATGAATTTTGTTAAAATGGCGCACAATATCTCTCCTCGAATGACAGAAATGCATGTTGTTTACGCTTTTCAGTTACGTTTATGTTGAGCTCTACAAGTACATTTTGTAATGTTTAAGTCAAAATCAGAATTTATGCATGTCGGAATAATACTTTGGCTCTGTGTACGCTTTGGTCAAACTCTTTTAAAGCTGGGTAAGAATCGGCGCGCTGTGTGCGCTGATAGGTTCAACGGAATAAGGAGGGAAGCAGCTTGATATGGTAGTTTAGGGCAAACGCCATCATGGACACTGATGGTGGCGTCTAACGAAAAGTCGAAGGATAAATGTCATCACCTACCATGGATAACCCGACTTAAACAGTTTCCCTTGCTGAACAGCTCGGTAGATTGCGTAGCGAGTCTGTGGAGGGACGGTCGTCCCATGAAACGCCGATCGATAATCAACCTACTGATACGGCGCTTTAGCCCTCTGTTTACTTCGGTTGACTCCCGGAGAACAACGGCCAAAAAATTCCGTTCGTTGACCTTAGCGCAGCCCTTCTGTCTCTCACGGGCACCATCGAAACACCACAGTTAGTCTATTCAAGTCAACTCTGTTTATTCCTTCGTTCCCACTAGCTCGCTGACAAACTTTAAACCATGTTTTTAGTATAACTAACGGGTTTTCTGTCTACCGCGCTCGACACGAAGACGATTCGTGGGCTGCGGGCCAACAGTCGGAACAACTAAAATCAGACTGAAGTTAGCAGTCACTGGGCAACGTTTATGGCAACAAAAATGTAAAGTGGCAGACGCCATAGGAAAAGGATTGCCGCTGTCGGCTCTACTCCGAGAAGTGCATTAAGTATCATGCGACGAACTGACGTCTCGACGGTCTTTGCATTTCTCGGTCAGTTGGATGCACGCTAAGAAGCCTTAAAAAGATTATATATATATATATATATATATATGTGTGTGTGTGTTATACAGTGCAAACACTGGCGTATATATATATATATATATATATGTGTTAAACAGTGCAAACACTGGCGTATATATATATATATATATATATACGCCAGTGTTTGCACTGTCAGATACAAATCCGCCCTGCAGCAAGCTCTAATACCAATAAAAGTGGGATAAAGTTCCGCAAGAAGTAATTCCCGGGTAATGAACCCGAAAGCCATTACACGGTACAAGTTAACAAACTTTATTAGCTGGCCGCAGTAAATCCGTCCAACAAGGATAACGTTTCTGGTAGCCAATGTACCTCTACACCTGAATTTCATGGCTTTGGTCTTCGTGGTGTTGATCTCAAGTCTCTTCGAAAAAAAGGAGCGCCTCTACCATAGGTAGTGGCACCCAGGTCGTGATGGCACCTCAAGATTATCGGCATACATTACCATTACGCCTTTTTGGTACTCCTGTCGGACGTAACCAACAAGGTCAGCGAGGTGCTCATAGTAGACCTGACCAGGTCCCATTTTTTCTCTTTGGAAGCGGTCGTGAACCTGGCATGCCTTGTCCACCCTGATGACAAATTGATTGAGTAATAACAAATTACTGTTGTGCTGCTGCATTGTAAGCAACTTTCCATCATCCTATTCGGCAGGGTACAAATTATTTTACAGCTATTAGTTTGTTTTGCGCACATAATTCTGTTTACATAATTCATGCTTTAGCATATCAATAATTATAGCATTACGTGCTCCACGCTACCCACTACTGCCCATTTTAAGTGTGTAATTGTTATCAGTTAACACAAAAAAGATGTTGTACGACAGAAGGTACATTTTTTGCAAACGCCGTATAGTTAACACTTGTTAGTGCCGTTGTCACAAATAAAGCAAATGAACAACGTTTGTCTTATTTATTTAAAATTAGCCCACGTTGTTTATGTGAATATGAACATAATATGCATGACAAACATGGTAAAATGGTTTATACATTTTTAAGTATTTGTAATTTTTTTTGCTGGAGCTAAGAGAGCGACACGGGTTCAGTACAGTCGAGTAGGTGATATAATGAAGGTGAGCCGTCACTACGACGGCATTTGCAGCCTTCTCTAGGTGCATAAAACGCAGCAGTTCAACATAATAGAAGATGAAATCCGTTAACACTGTAGCGAGTGGTGAGGTTACGACATGGACAGAGAGACTGCTTCCAGGCCTGGTTAGTTATAGCCGGTGATAAATCAAATTTTCTAGAGACATTTTAAAACATATTTTTAGAGACATTTTTCAGAATATTTTTAGAGACAATTTTTAGAATACTTTTAGAGACCGTTTTTAGAATACTCGTGCCGAAAGATATTTAGGGCTGCTGTTATCGGTAAATTAAAGCAGTCAACAAATTCATCAATAAATGATTACGGTATGTATTGTATAATAATACGCGGGCTCAATTATAATTGAGCCCGCGAGCATGTATACTAATTTGTTGCGCAAATTTGACGGTTGGCCAGGTACTCGCGTTAAGAGCGCTGGGTTCACCCTATTCAACTGCCATAAATGCAAAGTGTTAAGATGCCCCTATGTCCCTTGAATACCGTAAGCAGTTACGGATGCCACTTTGAGCGTGAATAATGTTATGGTCGTCCAAACGGAAAACTGCTTTGGGCTTCTGATACTAGCTGCCACAATTAGCGGTTTTCTCGCTTTCAACGCCCAGTTTCATGTTGTGAAAAGAAAATAGCAAAATGTTTCTACGAAGTGCATTTACTTGCCGAAAAATCGCAGTTTATCTGCGCGGGCTCGTTGCCCGCGAAACCGGAACGGCTACAAAACGACATCGTTTTAGTGTAGTATTATGTGTTTGTATAAAAAAGTTTGCAGTCAGTTGTTTTTGCTATTTTATGAAATTTAGCAGCACACAGTTTAGGCTCTTGCCTCTATTTGTGCTGAGACCCTCATCAACTTAGTCACTTCACCTGCGCTTGCTTGGTTGGTGCTGGCTAAGTAATAATAACGTTTTCTGAACTAAGCGCGACCACACTGTATACGAGCTGAGCACCATTAGGCACTCTTCACTCGGGTCCCTTTCTTGCAGCTAGCGTAATTCCAGCCATATCCGTACCGCCGTCTCTGTTCGAAGTTCCCCTAGTAGACTTAGTAGTAGTAGAGGTAGCGGTGCGTCTCTCCCTTCCAATGAGAACGTCGTTGCTGCTCCCGGTGAGAACTTGGGTCATGTACTTCGCCACTCTGTTCTTGTAAGTCGGAGACATGACAATAGCGGACGCAGGGCCTTTCAGAATAGACGACAGGAGACTATTAGTTGAGTCAGTGTGAGTCCAGTCAGTAAGGTAGTAGAGCTAGTGCATCGTCCCTATGAGCAAACGGGCACACACTTCACACACAACCATAGCCACGGGTCAAGGAGAAACACTTTCCTCGTTTGTGTCAGGGCGAGGCATGCAGAGATTACTGGAGAGCAACTGCCTTACGAACGAGTCATCCGGGGCGTTCAGAAACTTTTGGCTATCTCTTGGTCCTGTGATTGTTCTGCGCAGCAAAGAAAGGATTTAGCACTGCATTAGAGTCTAGTGCACGCAGACGGGTGCTCAGCAAACGCTGTCTCATTGTCTCGCAAAGCCAGGCAATGCGGTGTAATCAATGTCATTCCTGGTACATCATTTGTTAGCTCCTTGGTGAACCAATGAATTATTGGCCTGGCCTCTTTCTGGCTAACTAACAAGCTAAACGCTATATCACTAAAAAAAATTATCATCATACGATGATCATATTTTATTTTGTCGAGAGAAGTTCTTCTTAGTTACTAAAGAAAGCATACTTATAGGAATCAGGCATACAATGTTGCGGTTTATTGTTCAATATACACCTCTCCTTTGTATAAAGGGGAAATGCGCTTACGCACACCTCAAATGATCCATAACAGTGTGGGACTGTGGGACTTTCCAGCAGGCCGCTCTCTTCATTAAAGTTTTGACAAAATCAGGGTCGGTCAACATGGTCCGTAAACTCGAGGCCAGTGCTGGGCAGCGCAGGTTCAGCTAACAAAAAAGACATACTTCGCAAATGTGTCATCGATTTCGCTGTTCTCGTGTATAACGCAGCACAGAAAGCCGATGAAATAACGGGATGTGTTAAAGGTGTCAATGTTCCGTCGCCGGTCAGCATTGAAGTCACAGGGCAGAACAAAAGCCGTGTCACTCTGCGTACCATATCATAAGATCGATGATAATTGGCGGTGGGTTCCAGATTGAGGTTAGCAAGTACATATGGAAAGAAAAAGCGGGAAAGGGGCGAGGCGGAATGTGCATACGATAATTCAAGAGCGGGTTATTGGCAGATGCCAGAACAGAGATTTTGGATACAAAGAGCTAAGTATAGAGAAGGGCAAAGTACAGAATCAAGCATGTGGGCTAGGGAATAAGTCAATCGATGTATATTGTTAAAAGTACAGCCCTGCGGTGGAGCAGTGATGTAAAGCTGTGTGAGACCCTAGCCTTAGGACCAACTGTTAGGATATTACAAAGAAAACGTTGTGCCAATGGAACTTAAATACCCAGTATGTATTGATGTATACATTGATTATATGGGTGCATAGGTAACATATATGCTGCCGCTGTAAGCGCCCCTGATATAAAAGGGTGACATATGTATTAAATTACGCACGCCAAGCGAATAATAAATTAATCAATCCATTTGTATAGTATCTCGACCCAAATATGTTATAATAAGAGAGAGTGCCTGTATCCATGCTGTGCAATGTGAAATATTCCTGTCATATCTAAGAAGTTTATTTATTTGTTTTTATTTCGATTATCTGCGACCTGCTTTTGCTATGGCAGATTAGCCAAATGCTGCTAATGTTGTCCTTGTCTGTTACACTTCCACTTAAGTAACCTCAAGCGGATGTGGCTATTTTCACGAAGTCACATAATTACACATGCGTTCTCTGCCGTCAGTTCAACACAAAAAGGAGACAGCGTATTTTGCACTCGTAATGTACCACGCATTAGACTATCCTGGAGGCCAATCGGCATTCGTTGTTGTTCTGAGCAATATTTACTAACGAATGAACTTTCTAGAACAGCGGGTCAGATTGCGTCAGAAGAGTCTATCGATCAGCTGATTTATCACGCTGGCTACGGGGTCTGTTTTAACTTTAATAGTAAAGAGTTGATCTGATTGCGCTGTTAACTCATTTGCAGTGTGGCTAAGCCACAACATTCATATTGTTACGTTGTCTGTACTCTCGGTGTCTACACTGTGTAGAGGGTGTAAAGAGGCAAATGACGAACTGAAGTATCTACAAACGCTCGGAGTTCCAAGTATATCCCTATCAACAGGCTTTAATTGCAGCCCCGAATGACTAATTAAAAGGATTACGATACAAACACAGCCTTGCGTACTAGATATGTTCTTGCAATAAACGCTGCGTAGTTTTTCGACATTTCAGAGGTTCAGCTCCGGTCTGCTGTACGGATGCGTATGATCAGTCTCAAAATTTCACCAACAGTTACAATGGCCAGAAAGCACCCGATGTTAAAAAGACAATGGAAGAGCGCTAACCAGTCAGTCTGTAGAACAGCTAAAAACCACCCGGATCAATGTAAAACACGCTACTCCAGGAGTCCAACGCGTATAAAGAAGTTCGGCAATAATAACTGGAAACTCCGCAACCCGGTCGCAATTCTAAGACCTGCAGGCTCAACGATGTGAACACGAGGCGGAAGGAGCTTTACGGTGGCGAAGAAATGGGTCCACCCCCACTTAGAGAAGCTATGAGGGAGTATGTAGAAGCCGCATTACAGCACTACCTAGGCATCTCGGGCCAAACGCCCCTACGCTCTAGCAGTAATAGTACGACGCTTAGCGTCACACAGTGGAACACTGAGGAAGTTGGTTAGGTGATGGACTTCATATCAAACGGCAGTTTTCACTGACTGGATGTAGTAGTTTTGACGTAAACATTTGCTACAAAACATATTGACGTTCAGGAATCTTATGGCTACCATTGCCTCTGTCGTGGCCTATTCGAGGGCTGTTAAGGCTACTTAACCGTACGGGGAAGGTGTGCTGCACACCGGCCCGGGCTACACGGTTAATGCCCCGGGCTTTAGCAACCTGGGAGTACCGTCTGGGACGCCTGCTGCCTTGGCTTAATAGGCAAAATGAAGGGCGAGTCATTACATGAACGCAGACCGCCGGTCGGGAGGACCATCTGGCTTCGCAGCTGCCCTTCGCAGCGGTGAGGCCCACCTGCCTTGGAGTGGTCGAGCACCTGTCGGTAAGGGGAGTATTGTATATTCTGGGGTGTAACGCGGAATCGCGAGGTGATCGTGTCTAACCAGTAGGGCGGAGTAGTGTGGTACCCCCATACGGAACCTCGATAGGGGGAAAGGTGGGAAGTCCGCCGGCCTGTCTATTCGGGCTGGCGGGCACTCCCGCGTTATGTCCGCGCGGAAATCGCGGGCGGCGGGAAAGTAAGTATCTCTCTCTTTTGATTGCCTAGCCACACAAAGCGATGAAAACAACGGGTATTGTTGGGCCTGCGTTTCAAAAATGTTAGTTCGATGCCTGGGCAGAAAATGATGCTGCGGTCAAAGGCACCCAATCGTTGATATTCATGGCAATGTACAGTAGTAACAGTAAAAGCCACTGACTCGACTCAGGATCTTGTAGGGAAGCTTTGGTGTGCATTCTCAGGAGTTCATAGCAAACAACCAATCACACTTGCTGCAAATGTTAACTGCCGCCTGAGTATATCGTCTCCAAGAATATCTACGCGTATGGATGTTCTCCATCACTCTGTAGTCTGTGGATATGTAGTGATCCGCGGACTCTACAGTCTCTGGATATGTAGTTCGCAAACTCCTATTCTTTGTGAACTATCGTGGACCACTACTCAACCATTCGCAAACTCGTCTTGATACGTCTGCAATTGACATAATTGCAATTTCATTTTTCAAAGATGATGTGGTATTTAAAGAAGTGTGATTATTTCACGGTTACATGTTTAAAAAACACGTACCCGCTTTGTTGACCACGCCAGTTACAGACTTAATCAATACTAAGTTTCTGTTGGAGGGCTTCGCGGAGTGGAACCCTCAATCGATTAAGTCCAAGCCGTTGTCAAATCTTGTTGATTTTCAATAATAATAATAATGGAGTTGGCACGCAAATCGCAGCACTTTAAACAAAAGTCTATCGCATGGTTTCATAGAAAAAGCTGTAAGTTTCACCAACGTTTGCTAAGTCTGCTATCAGCCTCGATGTCAAATGGATTAACTCGAAATGCTCACTTACACTTACGAAAAAAAATCGGTTTATTACATTCACAGTGAAAGAGGAATTCTTTATAAAACAAGAACAACAGTTTGCCTCCGTTCATTTACTTCTCTAGGAAATACCAATTGCAGTATAACCTGATGAGGAATCTGAAAAGGCTTAGGGGGCTTGTTGAAAGTTGCGTAAAAGTTTCAGGCTATTGGTTACTCGAAAATTAATAAGGCCTTAGGTCCCGACCTTGTTCGAAATGACACTCCTTATATTTGGCTTAATCTCCTTTCAACCTTTAACAGACGCCCAGATGAGGGCCATGTCCCGAAAGCATGGTAAGAATGTATTTAAGACCATTCCAAACGGAAAATGTAAGCCTACCTGGCAGGGCACTGCCAAGAAGTGTTGCAGTTATAAGATATTAGCATCAGTGCTTCGATCGATGCAACACGCAAGTCGACGTTCCTCAATCACTACGACATAATTACCCAAGAGTAGCAATAACAAAGAGATGTCGACTATAATAAGTCAGCTATAATAGCATACATGAAATTGTTGTTCTAAAGTTCGCTTTCGAGTTTTGGGGTCTTAATGTTCTTCTGAGTTGTCGCGAATATAGCAGCTCAAGCGCGATCCCGTTTTCACGCAGCATTTGTTGTAAGATTTTCTTCGATGCAATCTCGTTGGAATCGGCCTTCGCTACATCGGGGGATGGCGTTTCATGCGCGCTCGTCGCTGTCGAGGACACTTCGATGCCCCGATCGACATCTTTACCTAAAGGAGAGCTTTCCCGGAGGCATTACAGGGCGCATGCTATGCTGGTTGCGGACTGGGTCGGAAAAAGCAGAAGGTGCTCTGGGAGTACGTCCGACGTGATTCTCGCGTAGTAAAGTGTGAATTAAAATTTAATCTACTATCGGATAGCGCCATCATTGTTGATGTTTAGGTAGAAAATTCGAGTCGATTCTCGAATGACGGTGTGATAAAATGGCTAACATGAGACATTTGCACGGCAAATCTTCTGCCCAGCATGCCCAAAGACAGCAGCGGATAAAATATATATGGCCCGTGTGAAGGCTGCAATGGACACAAACTCAAGCATAATATCTGCACCGCCAGAGGAGATATTGGGCCCGAAGGCCACGCCCCTCCGTAAGAGGACCCGTCGTCTTGATTCTCGAGACTCGCCACAGTTGGTAAAATATACATAATACATTCTTTGATCCCTTACACAAGTCTCGGGGCTCGCAGTCAGGCATTGGGGCGCCTCTACCCACAACATTGAAGCGCCAAAAGTAAACTGGTAGGGTAATGGCCGCTGTTTTCGGCGTGGTGTCCCACTTGTCCAGGTTGTGGTAATGATCGAGCTAAAAAGGGTAGTACAGTGAAGAGCGATTGGTACACTAGAGAACGCCTACTAAAGGTTTTTAATGCGCCCCATACAAAAAGCACGCAACCTGTTCACCTGACCTGTCACTGCGCAATTTTAGGAATTGGAAAATATTGAAAAACGCGATTTAAAAATGCGCTTCATTGAAAAAAATACACCGCCTTAACAAATAGACACACATATGCGAAAATTACGTCGAGATGTAAATAGTGATGCTACTTTTAGCAAGTAAAATTACATCTATACACTATAATAGAAATCGCAAAAACTTGGGCCTTATGTATATCCCAAAAGAGTTAAGACCTACCACCTGAGCAACACAATTCCTCCCGAGTCATTTAGTAACAACGCAGTAGAGTTTATCTGGAACCACGGCAAGACAGAGAGAGAAAGACAAGTGGATTTTGAACGAGACTGCGTACCAACATAGAAGAAGGCTCTAGTAGCTGGTCTAGAAACACCCGTCAGTTACAGCGAGGTTCTAGAGGCTATTGGCCAAGCTAAAAATAATAAAGCTTTCGGACCTAACCTTGTCCGAAACGAACATCTCATAGACCCCGTTCATATTTGGCCTATTCTCCTTGCGATTTTCAATATATGCTTAGATGAGGGCCATGTCCCGGAAACATGGCGGGAGTGCATCCTTAAGATCATTCCAAAAGGAAAGGGTGGTCCTACTGATGTCCCATTCTGGAGAGGCGATTTTGGCATCGGTGCTCACGACACGCCTTTCTAAAGACTTCCGTCAACGCAACACAATACTTGACATATATTGACGATTCGATTTGTAAGCACGAGCACGTTATCCAGGCTACCGGTAATGCTCAAGGTGGTAATCTTATCCCTTTGCTTTTTCAACCTTTATCAGCGATCTGCCGCCAATAATTCACAAGGAGCACGACACGGTCGGCATTATACTATATGCTGACGATATCGTCATGTACATACGTCGTCGTGACAAGTTGGAATTGCAGCGAACGCATACGCACCCTAGAAGGGTACTGCAAAAACAACGGCCTAAAGATTAACGCCGAGAAAACGAAAGCCATCAAATTTAGACCTGGAGGACCACTTGCTCGTTTTGATCGCCCAAAACTCAGTACTGGTGCAGTCGAGTCCGTTAACACTTTCTGCTTCCTTGGGGTTAACTTTTTGATGAAGGGCACAACCAACGGGCAACACATCGTCAAACAGACTAGGCAAAGTCTAGTCACGATGTCCACAAATGAAAAGCCCCAACGATTATATTTGAGCACGCTAAAAGCACTTTTGACCTAAAAGTTGCTTTGGTGGCGGCCTACGGCATCCAGGACATATCAGAGCATCTCAATCTATCACAGCTAGATAAACTAAATAAGGTAAAGCCCACGTCTTTCAAGCTAGCCATTGGGTTGCCACGGAATGCAAAAACCGTCTAGTTTACCTTATGACTTTTACTCAACCGCTTGTAGAAGATCTAGTTGCTAAATTCCATCTCGCAGAAACCCCTGCTCGTCGTCAAAGTAGAGAACATTTCATAAAGAAAGTTTGAGCATTTTCCGGAAGCTTCTTTAAATGGCCAGCAATGGTCACACAGAACTAGCAGAGACCACTACAACCCAACCGACATGTTGTGACTCGCTATTCACTTCACGGATTTCTGCAACCAACTTTATAACTTACTTCTAAACATGTGTTTTATTGCAATTACATATATACGTACCATACCTGTGCAACAAATAAATGATGAAAAACACATTCGCATTTACTATTTTGGGGGCTATCTGCCGTTGCGCCGCCAGATGAAATAAACCAATTCTTCTCTCCAAATGAACATAGTTCTCTCTCACGACTTACGATGGCGGCACTACGCATTGCGTACTGCCCACGTTTCTAGTAGGCGTTGCACAATGTGGTCACATTTAGCCTGGCATTCGGACGAAAATGGCATCGGTGAATCCACGACAGGAAAGGTTGCACACTTCCCATTAAGCAATAACGTAACACATAATGACCACAAACAACAAAGCGTATCGTGCGTGCACCAACAGCTGCCGGTCTTGGTGTGCGCTCTAGGGCTATGCCAGGTTTGCTGCTACAGTAGCAAGCGGTATACGGAAAATATCCTTTTAAGCACTTTAAGTAGAGGTTTTGCGCTAAAGTTTCCACAAATATGTACTTGAATGTTGGAGGGGGTCGTAGGCCAGCTTTATCGGAGTTAATAGTGCATGTCTTTATAATAAAACGAGAAACGCAATATAATTCGCGGTATATGCGTTTTGTGAATAGTGATAGGTCATATGAGCCTCACTCTATATGGACATACAACTTAACATTTTTCACGATTATTCTACCTTGAGGGTAAACATAAGTGGAAATACCAGGTTTCACTACATAGAGCAGAACGATGTACTCTAATAGACTAACTGAACTATTGGCGTTGTGCCCGCCTCCAGTTAAGAGTAACTGGGGTGATAACTCTAGAGTGCTAACAATGTCAAATATGTAGAGCGACTACAGCGACTGGTTTGAATGAAGTACTCTATTATCATCAATATATTTCTTTAACATATAATTGGAAACCTGGCTTCTACGGATTGTGTAATTCTCTCAGTTTTATTGTATGACGTTGTTATATTGTATGATGTATTTATTGTATGACAAGCTTTCACGTCGATAGTAGTAAATCGAAGTCTACAGAATAACAGCGCTAATCACAAAACTTCTTTGGCCCCTCTATACGTTTTGCATTATGTTGACGTTCAGTTTTTTGCCGCTAAGCACATTTTAGCAGGCTAGCTGATTACATAACTAACATGATTCGCTGATTGGCGTGTTTCTTGAAAGGGTTGTCTAATATTTTTGCATTTTTCACTCTAATAGAACAGATTCACAAAAACAGGTTGTGGACATGGTCGTATCAATATGAAACGCTGCCTGTAATTCTATGATACGACGAACGATGCTATCTAGCAGTTTCTATTCCCAATGTCACTGCGACAATTTTTGTGGTCACGTGGCGTTTATCTAGATCGGCGAGAAGCACTGTTATGCAAAACTGAATTGCCGCAAACAACCCACAATCTCTCGATTAGCCAGTATAACAGATAAACCACATAAGCCATAGCAATAAGGGGTGAGTGCTTTTGTTGATTCCTACTGACACGGATCATGCCTCTGTGTATCGATGTGTTGCGGAATCCGGCCGTCGGCCTGCAGCGGATTACGTTGCATCACATCGCGCTGAGATAGCATCAAACAAACAGATTCGATTTCTAACGTTGTAGCAACGATCGGTTTCAAGTTGAAATATTTTGCCATTTGAAATGTCGACAGCAGATTATATTGAGCTGCTCTCTAGTTATATATATATATATATATATATATATACTTTAAGCGTTCCAGTAATCGCTGTCGGTCCCATCCCAGGCTTGCATAACTTAAAGCTGCGTAATAAGTTTGTTATGTCACAGTGCGCCCGTACTTCGTCAGCGATTTGGAAATCCCCCCATCATATTATTCAGTTATATATATATATATATATACATACATACATATATATGGCTTTTTCAACTCGAATTTTTGTAGTGTCAGAAATGAGCTTACCCGGTTGATGGGTAGCAAACCAACGCTATTTTTTGGTAGAACACGAATACGTACTAACCGTGGCAGGATATGATGCGTCATCGTCGGAGATGAGGAGTGAGGAACGGCTACTGTGTGTGCTTTTCGCGCCCAGATAACAGACTTCCTTGGCGTAACAAGGGCAGTCAACGGGCAATTCAGCGAGCCGCAGCCGGCTACACGATTGCAAATAAAAACGGAATCAAAGTTTTACATAGTAAGGAGAACGATTACAACAATGCACAGCAAGGACTGTAGAACTGATCGATACAGCCCAACCATAAGTTTTTGAGAACCGTTCGATCTACATCAAGGGCCTTGCGCGTGAACTTAACATAGCCATAACGGCTACGGGCAGGCCTATTCACAAGAACCTCAAGTGCAATTCCTATCTGGCCATGCAAATCAGGCAAATACTTTCTGAGGCCGCAAAGGCTAATACTTGCTTGATGCAATTTACTCCTCCCTTCTGTCAAATTCGAAAAAGTAGGCCGTCGGCGTTTTTTCTCTGACGAGAACATATGCACCGCAACTGCAAGAAACAATCGCAGAAGCGACTATAAGCGACCGTTAGTTTCCTACTATTCACGTGATTCCCCATTGTAGACCCAAATCCGCGGCCAGTGTTTAAGTTGTGAGTATGGTGTTCAATGAAAAAGACGCTGTGTCGCCGTGCTTTTGTGAGAAAGGCAAAATCATTACGTAAGTTTATTAGTGTGTTTACAAACTGTCGTGAAAGCGTGGATGCATAGTGTCTAAGGGACTGCCATACGTTCGTTAGCAAAATAGTTACTTACGTTTATACAAGCATTTTGTACGTCGAACAGCCCCATTAGACTATAATGTACGGAACGTGAAGAAACCGCTGTTACGAAAGCATTCAATAATGTAGATGAGGGCATTTTGCTACAGCATGCGCTTTAGACCTCAAATTGGAAACTGATTTGCGTAAGTAGGGTTTATAATGAATAAGTTTTTTCAGGAGTTCCTCTGTCAACTTACGCAAAAAGTTTGACCTAAATATATATTTTCATTACGGGCTTAAAATGGGAGAAGAGAACCGAAACAAGTTTTACTCGATCCAGAAAACAATAACCATAGGGTGCGTTCAGCATACTGCACTACCTCTTGCTTCCCTGGGATTTATTGGTGAGCGAAAATGGACCACAGAACTTAGACGAACTACAATGGGCCAAGAAATTCATACCAGACCTCAGAGTACGGCTGTACGGCTGCAGCCACAGGGAGCCCTCGTACTACACGATCTAGTCACACATGGTCAGGATCCGAAAGGCAGAGTGAGATACGTGCGTCTTCTGTCCCTTGGGGGAGCTAAACAATGTGGAACACACTATCTATTGCTGTATATTCCTGGAGCGAGCCAGTGCAGCCGCCGCGCTGGCGGTGCGCGGTTTCCGCCTGAGAGAGGTGGTGGCGCACATGGTAACCTCGGAGAAGGGGTGGAGGGTAGGAAGGGCAGCACTTGATCCCATCATGAGACTGAAGATTATCTACAAAGCGGTACAAGTAAACAGGGGTGGTCGACGCCCTAGATAAGTAGAAAAAGGTGAAAATTTACCAAGTGACTGCCTCACATTGCATGTTATAACTCAGCCAGCTTTTTTTTAAGGGCAGCCGAAACTCTCTGCGTCAAAAGCGGAACGCCTAGCAAGTCCATCCATACCGACAGTTTTGCACCTTGGGCCGCCGCCCAGAACATCGTCGTTACAATACCATACATTAAGAGGGCACTCAAGGGTCGATTTACTGTTTGATAGCCTCGAATAGATAGGTCGAATAGGGGAACAATGAGTCGCCCTGCTGCACCCCAGTTTGCGACATTATGACGTCATGCGGCAGAAAAGGCAAGATGGCTCCTTTGACGCTAGTTCCACCTGGTGGAACGAACCCGGGGCCCAAATTTTGACCGCATCCAACGGGTAGCCCGGAGACTGTTGCAGTCGTTTTTTGAAGTCAAGCTTGGCTACAAAAGTTGCTTCAGAGCATGACGCCAGGAAGAACTGAGTCGAACGCACCGAGGCCTCGCATCGTACCGATATCGCAAACCCGAGTTTATGGTCATTAAAAGCACATGACGTCTGCCTTGTTCTCAGAGATGCAGATCCGGGCGCCGGATGCGGATAAGCATGCGATGGAGCTCACGTAGCTATCCTTGTTCTTGAAGGTAAAAAAAAGTTGGGCCACAATTTTGCGCGGTTGCCGGAGAGGGGTGATCCCCGGCAAAAATGATCAACAACCCCGGCCAGGGCAACTCTTATAAGCAGGATAGCAGATCTTGCAAGAATCGTAGTGTAATGAAATCGAGGCCTGTAGGTTAACTACGCAAAAGCGTTTTTATGATAGGCCGAACGTTATCGCCTGATGTGGTTGATGGCAAGGACACGTGAGGAGATCTAGGCCAGGTCAGAAGCGCTGATGCGGGTGAGCTTATCCAGCAGCGAAGCCGTCTCGCTAGGCAGCGTAATAGACGGTGTTGTTGTTGCTCTCTGCGACTGAACACAAGACCTTAGTGAACTCTTTGGCTCGGCGCAGCCTCTTCCTCTAAAGGAAAATCCGCAAATTGGGCTGAGAGGCCTGTTTGGGTCCCGGACCGCAGACTAACGAGCTACTACAACTAGGTTAGTTCGTCCAGCTGCAAAGTAACTCGAAAGCTAAAATAAGTTATTGTTACGCATTTAGCTACGATAAAGCAACAACATCATAGAAGTACGCGAGGGGCTTTAATCTCGCGTACCTCTATGATGAGTCTAACAAAAAAAATAATTTTTGCCTTCCACTTTGTAAGAGGCTAGGTGGAACTAAACGCCAGAAAATTGCAAAACTATTTTGAAATGTATAAGCGCTAGTCTGTCATCGCTAAATTTTGAATTGCAACATAACAGCGACTGCAGCTTGACGAACAGCAACTTAATGACAGCAACTTAATAACTTAACTTATTACAGCGGACTTAATGACAGGTGCGTAACTGATATTCAGACTTCGGCTTATTTTCATCATGGCTCATGAACTTTCGGAACCATCAACCATAGTTCATTTCAAAATATGAGGGACGTTCAAACGGAAAGGTACAAAGCGGCACTGTGGGTATAACAAAAGTCTTTCTTCAAAAGTAATTTCCAGACCCCTGAGCACAACTATCCCACAGTTTTTTGAGCGAAATTAGTCTCTTTTCCTAGAATTGCTGCGGCTGCATCAAGACCCAGTCCGCACTGTGTTCTTCAGTTCGTCGTGCGAGTTGAAGCACCTTCTTTTGAGCTGTTTCTAGCGGCCCAATCTGATGGAAATTGCAGGGAGACATATCCAAACTGTAAGATGGACAATTTATGTAATCCTGGAGTCGTGTGGACGCGCGTTATCATAGAGCAGAATCTCTCCCTCCGTGGATAATCCAGGTTATTGGTTTTTCCAATTTAGGGGCAGGAGACAATGCATGCTTTCATTACACGCTGTCCCGCTTTGCATCTGACTCAAACTGACGGCACCAATTTCCATCATCAAAAACGATCCGTTCCGGAAAAGCGGGGTCTCCATGATACCGGAACAGGTGTTGCAGTGTTTGCCTGGTTTGGCCTCGAATCATCAAACACTCCCGGCCTTCACGACAGCGGGTACTTCACTTTCTCATTGACTTGTTGGACACACAGTCTGCTCGGTACACGGCCAATATCAGGCGCTGAACATCGGACGGTTGAATACCCTTCGCAGTCAGAAATCCGATAACGCATATCGACATAGGTTGCATACATGCACACGATAAATGCACGATTGTGACAGAATGCATTACTTAATTAAAAAGCCGAGCATGCCCGCAAATTCGGGAGAAACCTTCATTGAAATCTACATTGTCTAAATCATAACTGGCCTTAGCTAGAGGAGAAACTGTTGTGATATCGAGAAGAGTTCGCAAAATTATAATATTGTAGTTCCAGTTATGACCAATCATATTTCAGACAATTTCTCCGGAATGCGCCAGTATGCTTGGTATTTCAATTAGGTAATGCGTTTCCTCACAATTATGCATTGTATAAACATATACCGAACAGTTTAACTTAAATCACAAGTTATATTTTTGCATTTCACTCCTATGCGAAATAGTTCCGCTCCTCCTTACTATTGGTAAAAATGAGTTTCTCACCGAGCTTGACCATACTCCAGAGTTTTAGAGAGAATTATCCGGATATATATATATATATATATATATATATATATATATATGTGTGTGTGAAATAAAGCCCTAAGATTATATACATACACACATACTAATATTACATATACGCATTTCAATATATACATTTATCACAGCAGTACCTCCGTTTGTGCTCATTGCCAATATCCACAGCTAAATATATTTGTTTGTTTTGGATTGTATTCAGTTTCATGACCAAAAGCATTTTTAAGACACCGGCTCGCTTCGTATTTCTGAGGACCTGCGAGAGCCTATTCTATACTTCTGGCAACATGCAGGCTGAAAGGCGCGGCGCTAAGGTCAGCTTGAATATGGGAATCTTCAGTTGGCCCTTATATCGCTGAGACCAGAATGGAGCCGATGATAAGTCGAATTTGCTACCTCGGGACAGTGCGTGCTTAAGCACCTCATGGTTGAGCACCACTAAATTAAAACGTGTCAGCTGGTATCGTTTGAGCAGTCCGAGTTTGCCGTACCATGGCGACACGTTGTCTCTACAAGGCAGACGAAAAAAAGCTCTCAAAGCATTATTCAGGGTCGCCCGATTGCCACTTCCTGAAACCAAATTCATTCTTAAAAGGAATAACACCAGCAATACCGAACGATACTTTTTGCATTGGTTTTTATCGCCCTTACCTTTGTATAGCGATAAGATTACCGCTGGTGTCTTGAGGCGCTCTGGATAAACCCCGGTAGATAGATATGTTAAATATTGCAAAGAAAGCTTCCTAACGCGTCGATTAAGTTAAACTGTAATCGACTAGGCACTTCCCCAGACATAAAGTATATTTGCAGGTCATTGCCGTTTCTGAGCTATGGTAGCCCTAGAGGAATGTGCGGAAATTGGTGTGAAGCTTCACGTCCTGAGGTGACGCAATCGACCGTTTTGTTATCGTGGCAGCCTTTCTTATACCACGGCCGCAGATTTTACTACAAGATGCCCACAGTTTTCCGTGCTGATCTGCACTAACAGCTAGGTACTCTTACTCGAAGTTGGCGTCCCTTTTCCGGAAGCTTCTTTCTGTACTTCGCCTGCTATTACTGTAGTGCTGCTTCTTGTCGTTTGCTGGCTGTTTGTAGAGCTACCAACGACGTGTTTTCTCAACCGCACGTCTTTCCTAAGCCAGCTCATGGACAAAACAAGAAGCACAATTCACGGTTTTTGAAGCCCAAAACTGCCTCAGCGGAAAAACTTTCGTCGCACCGGTATCGTAGCTTCCTACTGCGCGATTCCTAAGCCTCATTAGGATTATTCGAGAAAGGTGAGCAGAGTACCAGTCCATCCTGGTGACACCGTCTTGAACCGTCCTAGGCTACTGAACCTTCGGTAGCCTAAGTGAGCCACAGGTTTCTCCGCAAACTGCGGCAATTGTGTCATGTTGCCTGCCAACATAATTGCCACTAAGCAATGGTCGGAAAAGACTATGTCAAAACGAAGGTTGTAATATATAAATATCGCTCACAGTTTGCAATAGACACATGATCAGAACGCAAATCCACATTTTTGGCTTTCTCTCTAAACAACACTAGTTCTTTTATAGGGATGGCGGCCATCATAGCAACCGCCATCTATGGTCTCAATTGAAAGCTGCTACATCTATGTTAGCTTGTCCAGCCTCTGTTGTTTTTAATGTAACTTAAAAGTTATAATATTCAATTATTAAAACAAAGTATTGCTAAATGGCTAGAGTAATGCAACAACATTATGGTGGTAATAATAATTTTTATGTTTCACCGCATGTGAATCTAGATACTGCCGAACGCCAGATTTAAAATTATTTTAATCTTCGTAACATAAAAACGCTGTAGTCTGCCACTGCTAAATGCTTAGTGTGTTTGTTCACACAGCCTACATTGCACTTTGTATGAACAGCAATATAGCAACTGTTTCTGCCTGACTAACAGCTACATTGTATATGTTGATTATTTGCCATAAGAGTACTGAAAGAAAAGAAACATGCTTTTTAATTATTTCTACGTAGTCACATTGAATCTCTATGCGTTTAGTCCAACGATCATTTTTTTGGAAAAAATTACTCGAGGCAAGAATTAAGAAAATATTTTCTAAGTTGCCGAACATATATATTTGTAGCAAAGGTGGCTTATAACCAGAGCGTTGTCCAAGTAATGTAATTCTGTTAGGGTACAATTATTTATTTTTTATTTGTGATTCTTTGTAAGCATTATCCTACCTTTTTTGCTGGCCTTACTGTTTTTTTGTAGAGCTTTTCTGGCTCTCACAGTATGTAACAATCGACAGAAATCTAGACAAAATCAGAGGCGAAGTCGACCAATGTTTCCGTATTATTTGTACAACGCTAAAGCTTGCAAGGAGTTGGCATAATGGTAGAATACGTTGCTTACGGTCCGAGAAACTACTGTAGAGCAGGGCGGACTCAGTAACGGGCGCGCCACTGGTTTTCTGATCTCGACTAACTCGACGACGCGCGTGCGTATGGTTACGCCGCAGTGCAATGGCGGTCTGCCGCGCTTGGTTCCGCGTGACTGAATTTCATCCTAAGGCTGCTATAGCCTCAGCTGCAGCAGCAACAATAACAATAACAACAACAATTATAGTGTCCATAACGACAACAACTACAGGAACAATAAAAACAAAAGCAAAGACAGTATAATCAAAAGCAGCAGCAGCAGCAGAAACCACGAAACCAATCTCACCGGCTCAATGCAAAACGTGTAAACAACAGCTGGTCTCGCCAGCCAACGGTCGCGTTACCATACCATGCTAGCATTATGCTTACCCAGAACATCAGCACCATCAACATTATTAATATAACCATCATCATCATCGTCGCT
>QVRM01002452.1:0-10000 GCA_003439945.1 Dermanyssus gallinae | reverse complement strand
TCGCTCAACCCTGCATCTTTTTCGTGCAACGGAAATACTGCGATCACGTTATTTTGGCAAGTCGTCAATGAGAAACTGTGGCGGATATATACAGACACTCCGGCCTGTGCCAGGCATTTTAGTTTGCATGCCGACACAATAGCTCATGGCAAGATGCCGCTGTTTGAGCGGCGTGTAATCTAATGGCGGATGACAGATGCATCGGAAACAAATCATTAGCTAAACAATTAGCTGGTACCATTACTATTGTCACTGCTATAACGACGAACACTGCTACAGAATAAAAGCAAGCGGGGTCGGATGGTAAAGCTATTTTCCGACACGATGTTCTTTAGGTGTTTGAACTGGCTCGAATGGTTAGTATTAATGAAAATTAGTCTAACGCTCTTTGTCTAGTATAGCAGACTCGAAAAAGATTCGAGAGACTATTGAAAACGTATGTGAATACACATCGGGCATTCCCTCGGCATAGGCCGCATCTAGACTATTATTTGAAAGTGTCTCTGATTAAACAAAAATTGTATTTTTCTCAGGCAGTAACAGTTGTTGCAGCTTAGCGAAGATAATTAAATTATATTATTAACAGCATTTTCAAAAAAACGTACACATGTGTAGCTCAATACACAACGAGAAGTCTGTTAACTCGTATTGGTAAGTGATATGTTAATGAAATGTTCAAGTTTAGACGTGTCTGATTTTTCAAGCAGCTCTAACTTAGTTAAAAGAAACAAATTGAAATCAATTATGAATGCCGATTTGCGGCCAAACAAATATCAAATTATAGAGAAAGCGGTGAAACTATGGAAGGTTTAGTTATACACATATGGTCGAGCAAGGCTGGTTCGTGGGAGGGAAATCTTCTAGTTTGTAGCTCAGATTTGTACTTAATATGCATTTACCATCGGCATCACTTTGACGTCAATTGCTAGTTCTTCTGTCAACCTAGATTATTACCAACAATGTGAAGCGTACATACTGAGTCCACTAAGCTCCAGGAGTGACGCGTAACAAATACGTTTAAGAAATAAGTGACCGTCTTTTTACTCGTCAATATTAGTACACCTTTGTACAACTGTACTGCACGATCGTACTCTTCTTAAATGAATTGGTGAAAACTTCGGAATTTTGAATCGTTTTAAAGGCGTACGGTGCGCCCTCCAGAATGTCTGCTAAAAACCGAACGAAACATACAAAAATTAACTTAGAATAAAATAGGCCGAAAAAGGAGGTGAGGAAAAACAGTTTTTTTTAACCAAAAAGGGCTTTATTCTTATTTTTACTCGAGTGCATAATAAGGACATCTGGCACAACTGTACGTATACATACATCACAGCTTAGGTGAGCTAGGATGCACTGCAACAGAAAAATAGATAAGTGAAAAGATCGAACTGTACGAGTATGCTGCTCAATATATATATATATATATATATATATATATATATATATATATATATATATATATATTAGTCAGATTTATTATCACACATGTTGTGTATATATATATATATATATATATATGAAAATGACGAAGAAATGTTTTAGCGGTATGGAGAAACAATACATGAGATGCATTTACGTCGAACTGTGACTTCAAGCTTTGCACCACCGACAGAGCACCAAAGTGCTGAACGAGAAGTGTAACGAGATTAAACGTTGCTTGATCGAGGCAACGACAGCCTCGTATGCAACAGAGTGCACGTGTAGTCCGTCACCATTGGCCAGGTAAAGCAAGTTTCTCTTTTCGCCTCCGTCCACACCGTCCTTCGTCAAGCCGTCCGGACAACCGACCGGGGAGATAACTCTGTGAGATCCCATTGATTACCAACGGTAGGCCAGCAACGGTAGGTTAGGTGTATAGCAGAAAGTCCAATGCCGCCCAAAGTCCAAGAGCGACGTGAATAATTGACGTCGTCTTCGCCCCGATATTAACTAGATAGAGCCCCCTGTTTCTACACTGACAGCGAACCAACCTAGTCGGCATGGCCCTGAAGGCCAAGCGACAAGTTTGAGCAGCCTTCCTTCGGGAGAGTAGAATATCCACTGGGCGGAGCCCCGCAGTCTTTGCCGACTGTTGAACTGTAAGTGAATCTCAGCAGACGACGATGAAAAGAGTTTGACTCGATGGCCGGTTAACAGGCACCGTTGTCAATACACAGCCGAATACACCGAAATTGGAATAGTGTATATATGAACGCATAAAATTGAATAAAAATACGAACGTTAACTAATGACTGCTATATCGTTATACTTGTGCATTATTGCATATAATAAAAAAAAACTTGTTTATGTTGTTTTTTTTTGTTTTAGAGGGCGAAGATTTGATCGACACCACGATGTGATAAGGTAGCGCGGAATTCGATTTGCGCAGTAATGCCCAATAAAACCTACTTCTAAAGACCCCCTGTGCCGGAGTGAGGAATTGGCATATGTGTCTTCTAGATTGACGCTATCGTAGCGCATATTGTGGCTTCCGTCAAACCATGCACACCGATAAGACACCTTAGACAGAGTGCGAAAAATGATTTCTCGGCGTCATACATCGTGCACTCCTCGCTTTGAGCTGTGCGTTATCCTTCTGTTTTGAAATATAAAGCAAGCAGGTGGGCAAGTATGCTCTCGCACTCCAGTGCAAGTATGTTTTCTAAAAATGCATACCGCGTAGAAAATTGACTGATTCTGGAGATAGGAAGACCACTTAAAATGTTTGTCGAGCCTCTCCTCTCGAACTGGAATTTCTAAGCGTGTTCCAAAGCCCCGCTAGCCTGTATGCGGGGCAAAACGTCGGTAATGCCAGACCTCGACCATTTATTGTCACCCTCACTGGCGGGTGAGGAATTCTTGTGTGTACGTTGCGGCCAATAATTACCTATATTGCACTCCCCCCGTTTGCCTCGCTTATGGGTTGAGCACCTTCTATCGGGATAGTCTCTGTTTCGTAATTTCGGCCTGTTTCTTTGCTGCACCCGTGTCTGATCCTAACGTCTCCCCTAATTCTAAATCCCTAGTTCCTTCTAATCGTTCACACTACCAAACCAGATAATCTACCGCTAGCTATTTTCTTAGGTGCCGCCCGACATTTTTGTGTGTATGTTTTATTAACCCTATTTTGAATTTGCCCACTGGATAGGCAGTGTCTGTTCATTATTTACGACTGAATCTTATCTGTCTTGCCGCAAATTCCACCCTCCTCTCCCGTTGTGTTTTTAATCTCACTGCCTTTTGCCCACTGTTTCTTCTTAAACAATCGTTCGTTATTTAATGTCCTAATTCTACTACAATACACCAGCTTACGGCAATGAGTGCAATGCTCTTCTCTAACAAAGCTGGCACTAAGCGATTTCTAATAATAATATCATTCTGAGGCTGTAGTGATATCGGTCGTACTAGTGTATATTTTACCCAATCTGGTGTGTAAATGAATCATGCGAACAAAAATACATCAGCTTACTTTGTACATCTCTTTCAATAAATTTTGACATTTCATCCTCCCTTTTAAGAAACTCTCTGTTACAAGTAAAACGGCACTCCAATCAAAACCTTATTTTTTCTTCCTCCCTCAAAATGACTCCTTTCGACGTTATGGTTACATAAATATTTATAGTAATCTAGATGCCCTAAATCCCTCCCTGTAACCTTAGCTTCCGCTCCAGTGTTACCCCTAAAAATACTAAAATAACGCTCTTCTTTTTGGTAAATACCACACCTTATTCGTCGGCTCCGTCTTTACAGACATTAAGCATTCTATAAACTTCTCCTACCTCCCTTCCCAGAACTATTTTATCAATTATATAACAAACAACCAAAGAGGGATTCTAATGAATTGTTCCCTCCCCCCAATCTGCCAACCCAACCCGGTGTTACTAACCTTTCTCGCAATTCTTTTTATATATACTAGAAAAAGTACTGATAATAAAAGAACCCCTGTCTTATCCTTTTAGCAACACAATATTCACTCGACTCTTCCTCCATTTATTTAATCATTACTGTGTTTTCCCTAAATATATTCTTTACTTTTCTTAGGTCCAAAAGACCTCTAATATCTCAGTTATTTGATTTATTTTCATTTATCAAAATAATAGTGGGCAGCAAAGGCTATAGTTAGATGTCTACTCTTATATCCGGCTGCTTGTAGAGCCCCGGCGTGTTACATTCGCGTCCGCCTCGCGACCGGAGGTGACACACGAAAGCAAACCCATGGACGTTAAACGTTAGCTGACAGTCAGCCCGAAACGTTTAGATCCAAAACCTCAATACAACCCTGTGCCGTATCCTAGATATCTCAACTATTAGATTCACTAAAAAGAGTGGTCGTGAAAACACGATACTTAATTGGTGTACTAGTTATCGGCCATCATTTATAAAATCATCGTTATCGATGCCATCCTCTGAACAATAAAGATACCCTTACTTTAAGCTAACTTTCTAGTATGCTATTTAGACAAATGCTGTTAAAAATGGTAGATCACTAATGTGTACAGTCCCCTTCCAATGTTTCTACTACATTCAGTGTTAATCCGTCTAATCCACATGCCGTCTTCTCTTTCATTTTTCTAATTGCTTGTTCTATTTTCTACCTTTGTGATTATAATCGTGGTCATTATCGACTTTTCTACTAGTTCAATTATTAATAAAAATTATTCATTTCTCCTTTTGTGTGTACCTTTTGGTGTTCGAGCCATGCTTCTTCTCGCATCAACTACATATGTCCGGAATCGTCTCACCCGCTGTCCCATTGGAGCCCCTAATATGCTATAAATTTCCTGTTCGTCCTGTCGTTTATGTGGTACATGCACATGAATGTGTATTTGTTAATATATGCTTCCTGGAGCACCCCGTCTACTTCACGATATATTCTGCATTGTAATTTAAAAATAAGACATTTATCCTTAGGGAACTTGCATCCCTACGCTACCACTAGTGCAGTCACAAACGTGTTGGGACCACACGATCATTTTGCTATTTCGCCCAAAACTAAACCGCTGTTTTCTCGCTGGATATCGATATATAACTTCTGACAAGCAACCTCTTCGCTTGCTTGTTCGTAATGGCAGCCACCAGTCATTCTCGCACTTTGGGGAGAAGTTGCATGGTAAATGACTCTGGCCAGTAAGCGTCTCAAATGCCAAAAGCATAAAATCGGCTTATGTGGCTACGTACTTAGGCTGGATGCAGTGCAAGCGACGGAGGGTGTTTGCAAATCAGTCATCTGTTGTCGTAAGAAGTTATAAGATCTGGTTAAAAAACTGATACATATACGTATTGTAATAACATAACAAGTTTGACAAAGTAATATTTCTTTTTTTTCCTAAATAATTATTATATAAACGAACATATATGGCTGTGTTATGGTAACTACGGTATCACTAAAACAAAATTATATATTTATTAGAAATTATATAGATATATATAGATATATATATATATATATATATATATATATAGATATATAACGTATTAGAGCCGCAGGCCAGAGGAGATGATAAACCAACCGCTGGGAGCCATTGGCCATGCGGCTACAAGGACTGGTCGGAGATCACAAGGTAATCTCAACAGGTCGGGCCACTCAGATGCATTAAAAAACATGCCTTACGGCGATTCCAGTCCCGTAGGAAGCGAAGGATAGCCTAGAGATAATAACATAATAATGGATGCCTTCATCTTAAAAGGTATTCTGGCGCCGAAATGTACCACGTTTTGAAACGGCCAGAAACAAGCTTTGGATTAGGAACTGGCTTGACGCCTACAAACCCCTTGATGCCGGACCACCGAATGATCGGATGCGCGAAATAGTGAAGATATATATATATATATATGATATATGACAGGGTCATTCATATCGGTATGTACTTATTTTGGAGGTTTGGTAGAACTTCGGCAAGAAATATTTTTTCCTAATGAAAGGAGGACGCGGAAACGACTTATTAAAAGGGAGAGTGAAATTTATAAAAGTAGTTATTCTGCCTTTTCCTCCTATATTGTTGTGCGAAATCTACGTTGCGGAAGAACCAGTAACACGCCGGTATAATCGGTTCCTTCGTGTGTTAACTGGTTCTCCCGCAACGTAGATTTCGCACAACTATGTAGGAGAAAAGGCAGAATAACTACTTTTATAAATTTTACTCTCTGTTTCCTAAACAAGACGTTTCCGCGCCCTCCTTTCATTGAGAAAAAATATTTTCTTGCTGATTTCTACCAAACCTCAAAATAGGTACACAACGATATGAACGACCCTGTATATATATATATATATATACTTATGAGCTATGGTACAGCACATCAATATTGCGTCCACATTTATGCATGAAATGCCCCAGAACGGGAAGATGTCACCAGGGAGTGGACTGCACTCAGCAAAAGGCCTCCCACCATGTTAAAGAGACACATCTAGACCGGAAAGGTTTTTGCAATCGTTTTTGGCATGCAAAATGTATTCCATTAAAGGACTTTCGTTCTACGGGAAGAGCGATAACTATGAAGTACCTCACAATACTCTTGCAAACTCTTGGGTCTAACGATTCAAAATATTTCACTCGTGGCATCAATTTTACACGTGGCTATTAAGCGTCGATAAATGTGTCATGTTTCGAGAAAACTATATTGAATAATACAATAATGGTATGGGGCATCTGCTAACTCGAGGGACTCATGCTACAAACTTTTTGATCCCCCTAGTATATATATATATATATATATATATATATGTGTGTATGTGTGTGTGTGTGTAATTGTAATCACCATTCATTTACTCAAATCACTTGTGAATATTCTACGTCGCAACTCGTTTTGTATAGATGCTAACACTTGCACGATTTCTACACTGCTGTTGAAGCGAAACGTGTATCGTTAAACGTCGCACGCACATATCAGCCTGTTTTTGTGTATAACTAGGCTTTTAACGATTTACCAAAAGCCTCGGTATCTCATCGGTATCTACGGCTGTGAAGTGGGTTGTGTCTCGTAACATGTTGTTTCGTGTTGTTCGCAACACTTTATTTCATAAATATATATATATATATATATATATATATCCCGGAAGTCAGGATCTGTTTGTTATATTTACATGTCAAGGGCGCAAATGATATATTCATATATTCAGAAAACAAACACTTTGGTGCCGCTCTCGGGTTCTGTCGTTAGTTATTCCACGCTGTCATATGCATTTTACAATGAACAAGTTCTCGGGAAATAAAAATGGTTGAAAGAGATCAATGAAACGACGACATAGAAAATTACACTCAAAATGTATATACCTAGATCACAGGCTGATCCAGACGGTGAAAATAAAAGTCATTGTTTTAATTCGCGAGCGAAGAGTGCTTCGTTTTGAGACTTCTAATATTTATGCAGGTGTGTAGAGTCCTTAGTACTCCTCACTAGATTTTAGGAGTACTAAGGACACTGCAAAACTTGTTACACGCTTAGCTGATGTTCGACTGGGAGTAGCACTAGTTAAAGCTCAATCTCAGTAAGTGTACAGTTTCTCGATATTATCTATGTTAACAGATAAACCTGCAGCAAGTGTGTATATTTTTGAACCAAGAGTAGGTTGAATCGACTTAATAAGTGACGGGACGAATCCCAATCGCCTTTAAGAAAAAAAATATTGTACCCCAAATGCCACTTTTGGGGCACAGTACTTAAAACCTTGTGATAAAATTACGATTCAAAGATGAGCTTGTATTAGACTTACGTCCCTGGACTTGCACGAGAAGCGGTGAAGTGATTAACTAGATAGGGCAATATTGGAGCGGAAAATGTGGAGTACATATGAGTATTGGGCCAATTACAAGGAACCCAAGGATCGAGCTTAAATGTTAATATATGATGAAATTAAAAACGCAGGACAAAAGGAAATTCAACGGGACTTTTTGAAGCTTCCAGGAACCACAGAGCAAAACTATTTTGGGTCAGGCAAGATAACTAAGGACGACAAATAAGGAGCACAACAGCTCAGTGGAAGAAATGGACGCCGCGTTACAAGCACTACTTTTCACGGCTGGTATAACCAGTGTAGAAAGGGCAAGAACTAGTACAGAAATTACAACCACAACACTTGAGATCGAACGCGTGGTAGAGAAACGAGAGATTCTACTATATTCAAGAGTATTCTACTACAAATTTAGAGAAGGGTATACGTGATCATGGAATGGCTTTAGGACATGGTACTTTTATTAAGTTAGGTTGTAAAGGCATCGAGGTTGCGGGGACAAGGTTGCGTGGCAAAGTCTTTAGATATTCAAAAAGCATATCATATGGTGCATGTGGTGGAAGTTATTCATTATTGTTGGAAGAGAGTTTTGAGAAAAGCTGGGTGGAGTCACGAGAAAAATAACAGGAATAACACAAATTGATTTGTTTACTATATATTCTTAGCAATATTAAAAAAATAATTAGGTCCCTCTGTTACATACAGATGTTCGACGCCGGCTCGATTCGGCTACACCAGAGAGGCGCATTTCTTGCCCGTGGGCAATAAACCAGTTCGAATAATAAAAAAACGCGTGACGGATCCGTACTCCCGGTCGGGTCCGGTGGCTTGGTGCATTCGTCTGCGCCTCGCGGCCGGAGGAGACACATAGGAGAGCGGGTTCGAGTCCCACCGTTTCACATTTGTAGTTAAAGAGTCTGTCTATAGAGCGACGCAAAAATCAGTCCCGTAGACATAAAATCTTGGCTGAGGGTTAGCCCGAAAGAACCAGATCCGTACTTCCAAGTGTCGCGGCGTACCAGCGTCGTGTTGACTACCTAGTTCACGGTTAACCACTCACCGGTTTGACGAACAGCTCGCCTCGTCCGCGAGTACGACCAATTTTATTTCCCATCGTCAACCCCTTTTTAAGTAAAGGAGACTTTGTATCGTATTGTATGTGCCAGGATCGACACTGTTTATGCCACTACGGTCTACAGCGCGAGGTTCGGAGAAAAGTTAGAAACAGTACAAAGAAAGGTAATTTGCATTGGGTTGCCGTTAAATTGTGCCAGGGAGTTTCTTGATGTGCAAGGGAGGATGCTAAAATGTATACAATGGAAAGTAAAGTACTAGTAAGCTAATATATAGTATTTGAATCAGGAATGTCGCAAATGAAATATGAGTTAAACAGATGTAGCTGCTGAAAACTGTACTAACGCTAGAAACGAAGTAGGATCGCTTAGTAGAGTTTGAAGCTAGGGAAATTGGACACAAAGGTTAACAATAGGCAAGAGTAAGGGTATTGAAGGAAATGGTAAACTCGAGAGTAAGAAGTCATGTACGGGCAAATGGAAGTTCTTGATAAGGTCTAAATCTAGTTCGGCAGATATATATGAAAAGAAAAAATTCGGAAAAGTTTCCAAAGCGTGGAAAAAATGATACCCTAATTGTTATACCTAACGGGCAAGGCATAACAATAGAGACGGAGACTTGCAGTAGAATAACACTTAAAGTTGCCCCTACTAGATAATCTCGGTAATTATATCAGATAGCAACGAGTACTTCCTCAAAACCAGAAACGCAGAACCAGAGAAAAACATGGGTTTAGAACATCAATGTCAACCCATACGACCCTGCGCCAATTGTTAGCAGATATTCGGGAAACTCTATCTGAACCGAGAAGACCGTTATCGCGGTAATTATAGATCTTAAGGCTGCCGTTGACCTGCGCCGAGAACAGAATTATAGAGAAGTTAGCCTAGAAAGAAATTGAATTAGTTGTTAAATATCTTGAGGTAATTTTTTAGGAAGAGCACAGTATGCATGGAACGGTATAAAGATTATGGGAAGAGCAACGCAGACTTCAGGCGTGACTCAAGGAGACGAACTCAGTTCGATGCTTTGCTTGGTAGGGCAACCTAACCGGAAAAAGGCGACATTCTTTAAGCCAAGGGTAATGTAGACATTCCGCAAATAAAGTAACTTATCTGAAAGCCACTATAACTTCAACTGCCAGCGGTTTCCGAAAGCATGTTGAAAACAGAGTAGGAAAAGCAATTTGAGCGGCAGCAGCAATTGAAAACCCTCAAA